>OZ010603.1:2823700-2923700 GCA_963932145.1 Acanthosepion lycidas
AATCCGCCAACCCAAAGATTATCATAACACAGAATAGTAGATCGGAGAAAAAGAAACATTAAAATGACCCGAGCATATTGCCAATCTAGTACTGCTATAAGTGTGGTGTCCCTCCGACTCAAAGGTGTTACAGGAATCGTGATCGTGACACTATAGGTCAAAAGTTTGGGGGCTATAATTAATTAACATTACTAAACTAAGATAATTAAGCTATTTAATCCATTAGCGCATGACATCAAATTTTTTAAGAGAAAGGGTTATGTAAAATTTCAAATCCATTGATTTCTGTTTCATACACATTTCCTTCCGGATCCCAACCAGAGACCTAAGGTCAGAAATGGCTTCATGACATTTTCCACTAATCATTTTATATTTATTATTATTTCCTTTGACTTCTGTTTCATACACATTTCCTTCCGGATCCCAACCAGAGACCTAAGGTCAGAAATGGCTTCATGACAATTTCCACTGATCATTTTACACATCAGATACAAACACAATCCCAAAGACGTGCATAGGCACACACCCATATGCAGAAATAAACATATACACCAAAAATTTGGCGTCAATCCCTGGATTTATTAAGCAAGTTTCATGCCATCTTTGGTTTAATAATTTCCTACTAAGTTAGAATACTGACTCTATTTAACCAATTACTGTATAGCGTCGACATTTTTTTTAAATAGAAGGTGCCTAAAATTTTAAATTACCCCGACCGAAGATTAACATTAGCCAAAAAAGTAGATTAGGCAAAAAGGGCTAAAAGTTTAAGGAAACTTTATGCATTAAGGGGTTATTTTCTTTTCTTTATTTTATTGAATATATAATAAAATCCTTCAAGAAGAGAAAGTCCCTCTGACTCAAAGTATTTAGTAAATTAGTTTAGAAAAATCATGGAACCTTCAATTTTAGGTTTGGTTTGGTTTATTTTGTTTTACGGCATATCGACCTCAATGAGTTATTTAATAACTACAATATTTTTAGGATAGGTTCGTATGAATAGAATATGTATTCTTTGTAATAGGTCAAATTTCATTGACGTATTTTTGTAAAGGGGTTTTGAATTCACAGTTGTCCTTCTCCGAGACTAGCAGCTTGCATTGAAGAATGAGAGAGCCGAGTTCGAATTCCAGTCGAATCCATTACATTGACTTATGTGCTGGCTGGATATATACATATATATATATATATATATATATATATATATACATATATATATATGCAGGTTCTAACAGCAAATTGTATAAATCGTGTAATAGCATCACAAAGTGTTGTTTAATATCTAAAAAGTACTAAACTCATTGAGTTTCATTTTTTCCACACATATATATATATATATATATATATATATATATATATATATATGTAATTTTGTATTCGAAAATTATAACATAAATATGTTATAAAATCACTACAAAAGTAGCCATTTTGTTTCAACAATTTATTATACATTCAACACCATCACTTGATAAGACACCAGAAATGCTGAAACAAAATGGCTATTTTTGTAGTTATTTTATAACATGTTATAATTTTCGAATAAATATTTATATTTGCTCTACTCTATATTGAGCACTCGTTTAAGAATAGTATTTGTTGGTTATTGGAATTTATTCCGTATACACCTATCCTATACTTGTACATATATATATATATATATATATATATATATATATATATATATATATATATATATATACATACTCTTTAGGAAATCAGTTGAATCCGCTACATTGGTTTCAACATCATGGTGTCCTCAGGCGATTTTTATAAATTGACCTCCCAAATCTTTATTTTTAAAAAAAATTAAAAAATAATGAACGCTATATTATCTTTAAAAAATAAATAAACACATGCACAACGTTGGGTGTGATAGAAAGAAAGGAGGAGGACGTGAAGAAAGAAGAAGAAGAGGAGGGGGAAGAAGGGGAAGAGAAGAAAAGCATGGATATTATAAATATATATGTGGTTGGGGTAGGGTGTTAATTGAAATATACATACGTTTTTTTTTATCCAGCCTCATATGAGCTTAAAAGGAATACACACACGAATACGCACACACGCACGCACACACACACACACACACACACACACACACACATATATATATATATATATATATATATATATATATATATATATATAGGCATGATCAGATCAACACACTAAACACTACTATTAAGTAACTCTTCTGATGAAATTTTTACTCTTTGATATCTCAACGAATTTGAACGTAGTACTAGATTGGCAGTTAGGTCTTATTCCTTTAACCCATTTGCAAGCAATTTCATATAATAATATTGCACCACGTCGAGGTACCATATATATATACATATATATATATATATATATATATATATATATATATATATAGATAGATATAGATTAGGTGTTCTACGCATTATAAAAGGACACGCATCTCATGTATATACCGATCACTGACAAGTAAATTTCCGGAATGAAAGCCAAGGTTTGCTTACCTGATCAATATTGACAGCTGTCCCTTACAAAGTACCCCTCAAGTGAAACACTTCACTTTATGAGACATTTTTGGAACTCATTTCCCGGAATACCTCAACTTGATATCTATGTTGGTGAGACAAACATTTACTCCTGTCGTGATACTAAGTCTGATCAGTTTGATAAGATCAAATTGGCAGCGGGTCTAAGAAATGACCTACAGTTTGCTGTTAAATACGGCAAGGAATGGTATGTTAATTTGAACGCTTCCAAAATGAAACTTCTCTCTGTTAATAACTTGAGAAACCCATTCAGCATGGCTGATGCTAATCTCCCTGAATACGACTCGTTGCGCTTTTTCGGGCTAACATTCACGGCTGACATGAAATAGAAAAATTGTATTGAATCAGTTTCTCGCACTGCTGCTAAGAAAGTAGTTTTTTTCTCTTTGCAATTAATCTAACATATTTATAATTCTTCTATTCGCCCATGTTTTGAATATTGCTGCCATATATGGTCCGGTGTTCCAGTTGTATATCTAGAGATTCTTAATAAATTCCAAAGAAGAATTAGAAATATTATTAGAACTGACCTGGCATCTCGGCTTCAGTCATTGACCCACTGTCGTAATGTAGCTGTTGTGTACCTTTTCTATAAATATTTTCATGGTAATTCTTCGGCTAAACTCTTCGCTATGGTACCTAGACTTTCCGAATTTAAACGCAGTACTAAATTGCCGATGAGTTCTACTCAAATTACAGTAGAATTTTCTAGATGTAACCGTAAGTTCTATGCTAACAGTTTCTTTTCTCGCACTTCTCGCTTGTGGAACACTGTTCTCTGTCCATGCTTTCCAGCCGACTTTGATTTTCAAAAATGTAAATGCAATGTCAATTGTTATCTATTGTTTTCTTGATTACTCATCTATTGTTCTCGCTCCTGAATAATGTTTCTTTTTTTATTCTTTCACACTTAGTAACCCCTTGTGTCTTAGTGGCTTTACTATCTTGCATGGGGTGAAATGATTAAAAAAGAAAAAGTAGAAAAGCAATTTATTTGTGGATGTCAGTACATCATTGCCCGTTCAAGGCATTTTACAATTTGGAAAATAACCTCAAATAACAGGGTACTAAGTTGCAGGAATAAGGGGTATGACTCATTTTTTTTTTTTTAACAAGGGAAACCAGAACTCGTAGCGCATCATGCGGAATGGCATTGTCATGGTGGAAAATGAAGCCAAATTTCTGATCATTTCCTCTGAACAGATGTTCGTATTCTTCGATCTGAGTAAAGCAAGTTCCCACTCCGTTCACATTTGCTTCTGTTGTTTTTGTTTTTGTCTGTCGACTTCGAACGGAATCGTGCATATTATTTTCCTAGCACTTTTACCAATCTCCATTCAAAAGTGGTTGTTAATCTGCTCTTCCAGATTCCTTTCACTCATTTTCTACCAAAGGTATGAATACGCACAACTTCCTTTACTGCTCGACAACGTTTGATATGCAGAATAATAAGCAGAAGTTGAAACATCTCTAGGCGAGCTCAGATACAAATATTTGCGTGCGTCATTACTCCATTTTTTCAGGAATAAAATTGGCATATTATATATATATATATATATATATATATATATATATATATATATATATATATATGTGTGTCTGTGTACGTGTATATATATATGAATATATATATATATATATATATATATATATATATATATGTGTGTGTGTCTGTGTACGTGTATATATATATATATATATATATATATATATATATATATATATATATATATATATATATATGGGAAAACGATACATAGAAGTGAAAAATGAATAAATAAAGTGGAAAATTGTGTGAGGCGTTTCATATAGACGAAAAGAAAAACAAAATTAAATGAAACCGGCTACACTATATAACAAAAACATATTTTTTTATATTTAAAATTAAATTTAAAATTTCAGCGTGCCGCCTTTGATACGCATATGTAATCATATCAATGTAAATATCAAGTTTTCATAAACTTTCTTAAAAGTTATATATATATATATATATATATATATATATATATATATATATATATATATATATATATATATATATATATATATATATATACAGTAGCGGCCATAATATAAGGAACGGAAACAACAAAGACATAAATATGTGTATTACTTAAAAAGTAATGCATGATTAGCAATGAAATTTTTACTGAATAAAGATTAGGGTGTAATGCATAAATATTATACAAAGTTACAATAATTTACGTAACAGTTTTTTTTTTTTTTAATAAAGATTAAATGGAACAAAGGAAATAAGCTACTGGACAAAAGTTAAGGAACGATGTTAATAATTTCCATAAACTTTTAATTTACATTGTTAAAAAACTCGATGGAGCTTTTCAACAATAAGTAAAATTCATTAGGACTTTATTTTTAAACAATATGGCAAATTCTACACGCAAAACGCTCTCTTTTGAAGAAAAAAACTCATTATCGCTATCAATAAAAAAAGTCAGTTTCAGAAATTTCTGATAGTGTTCATAGGTCTAAAGATGTCGTTCATCGTGTAATTGCAGGTATAAAACCGATAAAACGTTAGATGCAAAACCAAAAAACGGCAGACCTCCAAAAACATCGCAAAGAGATCGAAGAATTGTTAGAATATCTACAAAAACCGTTTTGAAACTGCTATATCAATTGCCCGTAAATTTAATAAAGAGACAGATAATAAGATCTCAATGAAAGCGGTTGCTCGCAGGTTAAAAAAATGCAGGATTGCATGCCCGTATTCCAGCTTCGAAGCCTCTCATTTCAAAGCGAAACCAAAGAGCACGCCTGGAGTATGCGAGAGAACATGTTGTTTGGACTGATGCACAATGGGATATAGTCCATTTCAGTAACGAGTCCAAGTTTACTATATTTGGTTCTGAAGGCAAAACTTACGTACGCCGTAGAACAGGTGAAAGACTGTCTTCTCAATGTGTCAAGAAAACCGTTAAGTTTGGGGGCGGCAGTGTGATGGTGTGGGGAATGATGTCGTCTGCAGGAGTTGGCCTTATCATTTGCGTACAATGCTGAGATTTACAAAAGGCTTCTTCAGCAGTATTTGGTACCAAGATTACACCATAATCTTTATGAATCTCCTATTTTCATGCAGAACAATGCACCTTGCCACAAGGCTCAGAAGGTTATGGCTTTATTTGAAGAAGAAGGAACCGCCCTAATGAAGTGGCTAGCTCAGAGCCACGACCTGAATCCAATAGAAAATGTTTGGAAGATAATTGGAGAAAGGGCTCAGAAAAGAAACCTGAGAAACCAGGATCACCTATGGGAGTTATTGAAAGACGAATGGGAGGGAATTACTGCTGATTTTTACAAGAAATAAATTAGATCATTTGGTCGACGATGCAGAGAAGTCATTGAAGATAAGCGGATGTTTACCAAATATTAAATTTTGTTGATATTTTGTTCACAATCAAGTTATAACAAATTTTTGTTCTAGGTGCGGGCCGAATACTGATCATATTCGGTCGGGTCGCCCATCGAAGAAGTCTGTTGTTTATTTAGACCCGAAACTTTTAGTGACATGGGAGCAACAACACTGACGACGCATCTGGATTCAGCACTTAAAGGTGTATTTTAATAATAATAATTAACAAAATCGTTCCTTAACTTTTGTCCAGTAGCTTATTTCCTTTGTTCCATTTAATCTTTATTTAAAAAAAATAAATATTATGTAAATTTTTGTAAACCTTATTTTTAGTGGATACCTGTGTTTGAAACAGACGACTCGTTTTTCTTTTATTCGGTGTCTTTTACGTCTATTGGCATGTGCACTCGAGAAAATTTAATAAAAGAAATGTGCTTTCCGTCAAAATATGGATATCCTCTAAAAATAAAGTAATATATATATATATATATATATATATATATATATAAAAACCAGCGGAGGGTTGTTTGGGGACCGTGTGGCACGTAGTGCACCAGGTCTCTGTATCCGGCCCTTCAAAAAGTCTGGATGGTCCTGCGCGAAACCTTCACTACCATAATCTCATGTGCTGTTGTCGGGCTGTCGGTTTCCTGGGAGCCGATCTGCTTGACCCTCATACGTCGAAGTCGACGGGAGAGTCGATTATATATATATATATATATATATATATATATATATATATATATATATATATTATATATACATATACATATATTTGTACATATATATATATATATATATATATATATATATATATATATATATATATATATATATATAGAGAGAGAGAGAGAGAGAGAGAGAGAGAGAAAGAGGGAGTGAGAGACCGGATGAACCACATACATATACATGAATAAACACACACACACACACACATATATATATATATGGGAAGCGCTTAGAAACAATTTATGTTCAAATTCTCCCGTGATAATAGGTAAATGGGATGAACATTAGACATATTAACTAAACAATTCTTAAGCAAACAACTTTTATTGGTCTTCAAGAAAAACACGGTGAATAAATTATTCCTATTCAAATACACCCAATATATATATATGCATACAAAGGCGCGCGCATACATACATAAACACGTTGATATATATATATATATATATATATATATATATATATATATAGTCAGTCGTAGATATGTGTGTGTATGTGAGTGGAGGGGGGAGGTTGTAATTTATTGTGAAGTCTGTATACTGTGTGATATAAATAGACATTTTTTTCCTGTTAAATCTTCATTGTCTAAACGTGGATGTTTTGAATTTCAAAAACGTGAATGAAATAAAATGTTTGCCGTCTGACCTAGGAAGGTCAGAGATAGTCAATTGTGAAGTTGAAAAAAATACGCAAATATATCAGAATAGACAAACACACGTGCACAGACACTCAATAACACGCATAGACGTCCAGACTGACAAAGAAATATCATTACATTCGCCTGGGATATACATTATATCAATCTCCCTTTCTCTCTCTCTCTGTCTCTGTCTCTTTCTTTTTAATATATATATATATATATATATATATATATATATATATATATATATATATATATATATACGGAGTGTAACAGCAAAGTAATCGTTGTATATTAGAAATGGTTAAAGAAATCTAACTGGAATTCTCCGAGGTTTTTATAACACTATTGTACTCTGCTTTGAGCACTAAGAATGTATAATTACTGTCCAAGCTTAACAGAAGAACAGTCATGAAATCGATCATTAACGAAAAGGACATATTCATCATTAATTAATCATAGCTACGGATCGGAATATATATATATATATATATATATATATATATATATATATATATATATATATATGTATGTATTATTCCACGATCATTTTCCAACTTATTCAAGATTATCTTCGCCCTCTCTAAACCTTCTATCTTTCTGTCCTGGAGTAAAAAGTTGGCTTACACGTTTCACGTATTATTTCATTTTCAAGTCTTTTTTCACTGCTCTTTGGATTGTCATAGCTGGAATTTTTCCCTGACGTGCCAAAAGTTTTATGGATTGAGTTGGATCTTTTCTAATTGATCTCTTTAGCTTCAACTTGAAATGATGACCCTTCTTTTTGGTGTGACCTCCAATTTCATTTTTCCTCTATATTGTCCCTCTGTTTTTAAATTTATTCAGCGCTCTCTTGATGGTTCTCGAATGGATTTTGAAGATGGAAGCCGCTGTATTAATATTGTACAAATACTGAAGGCCTGAATGATCTTTTTCCTTTCACCATTGTCCAGTTGAGAAGAGAGTCGGTCTGGTATAAAACTATTTTAACCAGCTCCAATTTTCACTGAGTAGCTCAAAGCGTTGTTCAGTGATTCGTACTCCAAATGGCGTCATCTGAAAGCATGGAAAAATGAAACTCAGTTTAGTGTTTTTTTTTTTTTTTTAGATATTAAGCATTTCATTTTTTTTTTAGATATTTTGCATTTCATTATATATATATATATATATATATATATATATATATATATATATATATATATATATGCTCCTGAATAAATTATTTCAGTTGAGCTCTCTGGGGAGGAAGTGTTGGTTTGTAAACAGTGACGATTACATCTAATAATGCAAGACTCTTCGGTAAATCGAATCGAATTCTCTCAGTCACTTTGTGTTTATATAAAAATAAATACGCTTAAATTCCCATTTCATCCCTGCCATGAAACAACGGCTTAGTGGTGGAATCCCCGACTGACGCCAATTCAGTCGGGTTTCGATCCTAGCTAGAGGCAACCAGACGTCGAGCCACACTGATGAAACAATCTGTCTGTGGATGACTATATATATATATATATGAACATTGAAGTCGAAACCCAGACCCGACAGTTTGTTTCATGCTAAACGCAATCGTCAGATCATGTGCATTGGTCTGACGATTGTGTTTAGCGTGAAACAGACTTTCACAACTGGGTGTTGATTCCGATGTCTACAAAATTAAATGAAACCGGCTACACTATATAACAAAAACGTATTTTTAAAATTTCAAGTTAAATTTTAAATTTCAGCGTCCTCCCCCTTTTCAATGTCTATTTTTACATTTACATAAGCTCTATCCTTGATATTGAGCACTTTAACCTATAAATATAGCATAACTTGAAATTATATTTTGTCATATATATATATATATATATATATATATATATATATATATATATATATATATATATATGTTGTATATTGCTTCGACAATTTACAGGGTGTTGACCTCAATGTCAACTTTTATATTTACATATGCTCTATCCCTGACATTGAGTACTTTAACCCATAAATATAGCTTAACTTAAAATTATATATATATATATATATATATATATATATATATATATATATATATATATATGTGTGTGTGTGTGTGTGTGTGTGGAAAAAGTATGACAAAATGGAAAAGTTTTCGTGTGACCCGTTTCGACCTTTAGAACTTCATCGGTCTAAATTTGTTTTGTTAGTGCGACTGCTCATGCGCACGAACGAGGGATCCTGGGAATTTTTAATTCATTTCATATATATATATATATATATATATATATATATTATCTACCAGATTTCATTTAGATTCTTTTTCTTTTTCTTTCTTGTTCAAAGTAGAAAACAATTCACTATGTCGAAAATGTTTAGAGAGTGCCTTGATCGCAAGCTAATCGGCAGTAAATTTGCTCCCTGGCTCTTACAACATTTCAACATTCCTGGCAGATCTGCTTTTATCTCAGTGTGAGATATGTAATGGGAAAATGATGGAAACCAAAAGAAAAAAGAAAAATAATTCAAATCAGAAGGACAGAGTTGAAAGAAGCGGAAACCCAATCCTAAACAGGAAACTAGGGATAAACATCTACTCTTGTTCAAAAAACCGCAGAGGAGTATGAACCGGGCGATAGGCGAACCTATCTACTATTATATATATATATATATATATATATATATATATATATATATAACGCTAACACCGAGTGGTGACGCGTCTTGGATAAGAAGATAAACTACATCCGACATCAAGGTCTCTGATCGGGAGGCTTTAAGGAGCGGGGAACCACATCTTAATTGCTTGTATTCTCAGGTCCACCCTGACCTGGGGTGGTATCACCTGTTAGCGGCCGGCCAATCTAGTCCTGCATTAATGTATTTACGTAAATAGATTTATTTATTGGACATCCTAGTCCAGTCGTTCCCAAACGTTGTGGCATATCTCATAGGTTCGGTAGAAGAGGATAGCAATTGAGTCGGAATGAGTTAAATATATTCAAAGATATAGAAACTGTTTGAAAAACTTTATATGCCTAAAATAAATATGATTTTAAAAATTTGAATATTATTATGGATGACTTGTAGTTGCATGCATGAGTCCCAGTATAAATACTTATAAATAATTATTGACTGATTTAATAATTGTGATATTTTTGCATTATATCAAGTATTAAGAATATATTAACTAAGGTCTGCAAATTGAAGGAGAGAGTTATCAATGATAATGTTCTGACTTCGAATCCGTGGTTATCTCCCTTTAATCTTCTCTGTGTTTTGTTTTGTTTTATTTTTTTTTTTAATTTTCAAATGTACTTATCACATAAAATTTGGTGAGACATGCAAATTTTTATTCCAAAAATACGTCTCAAAGACAAAAAGTTTGGGAACCACTGTAGTCCGATGAAGTCTTAAAGTAGGAAACGCCAAACAATTTTTCCCCACTTCGTCATTAAATTTCCAACCTTTCGCTAACCAAACTGCTTACGGCCACATCTCGTTGCAATACCGTTTCCCGTACGATCACCGAAGTTAAGCCTGGTCAGTAACTAGATGAATAACCATTTGGAAATAAAAAAATGTGCTGGACGTTCAGCTGGTGTATTAGATAATCTCTTGGAATTGTTAATCGAAGAACCGAGTTCCAATTCCCGTTGGGTTCGTTATATTCACTTACGCGTAAATACCTTTTGGAAAAGGTATGAATCCACCTCTTCTCCCCACAGATATGGGTTAATTAGTAAGACTTATATCACTAAATCATTATCATCTAAAAACAAAAATTCTTGCAATGTAAAAAGATATTTCTGTTTTTAAATAACCTGCAAAGGGTTGATAAACCGTAGAAAACGAATAAATCAAAAACTGATTAGCGTCACAGGCATGTCTTTTAGATTTATTTATATTCTCTGGAATAAAAATGTACAGAAACTACAGAGGCCACTAAGTTAGGGACAAGTTTATATATTAATTGTAATATAAAATTGATCCCCCACTTTATATCCACACTATAATTTCTTGTTTGTTTATCAAATTCGGATTTGTTTTGAATCCATCTCTTCTCCCTAGGTATGGCTTAATTAGTAAAATGTCCTAAATCACTAAATCGTTATTATCTACCACCACAAAGAAAATAATAATAATAATAAATAAATTAAATATAATAATAATAAAAAATAATAAAATCAAACTATAATATTTTCTGTCTTTAAATAACCTGCAAAGTGTTGATAAGCCTACATTATTTACATTATTCGGACTTTTATCATCTTCATTGTCATATTCACAACGTTTTGGCCGTTGTAAGCTCCGGCCTTCTTCAGGTGACTGAAATTTCGAATCGAACCCTTTATTTCGTCCACCGCGGTAAATTGTTCTACTTCCACTGCCATTCCTCTTTCGGATGTCTCTGTTATGGCCCTGGACAAGTGGATAAAGACATCGGTTAGATCTAGTGACAAGACCCAAAGAATTGTGTGTTCAATACCAGGCCAGGGCAGTGAGGTCAAAACACTATGAAAGTTACCAGAAATGAATTTTTGAAAATAAAATTATTACCAGCAATGAATTTTTGAAAATAAAATTATTACCAGCAATGAATTTTTGAAAATAAAATTATTACCAGAAATGAATTTTTGAAAATTAAATTATTACCAGCAATGAATTTTTTAAATTAAAATGATTACCAGCAATGCATTTTTGAAAATAAAATTATTACCAGCAATATATTATTACAAGCGATACATTTTTGAAGAAAAAATATTGACAGCAATGAAAATCTTGTCGGCATTAAATAACCCATTGAGGTGTCGATATGCCGTAAAACAACAAACCAAAGCAAAGCAAACCAAAACATGATTTCATTTCAGTTCCATAAAATACAGTTCAGATATTTATATGCTGGTACAAATGAAAATATGTATTATTTGGAAAATGAATCCATAATGGTCTTCTTAAATGACCTCGAGGGTCACAAAATGCGAAAGATCTAAGAACGTCATCATTTCAACTGTTGTTATGACATAATTTATTGCAATATTTATTTATTTTTTTACTTGTTATCGAATATTTATGCAAAAATTATTACGGCTAATGATGGAGATAAAATCATTAATGATATTAATTCTCTCTTAATTAGTTTCAATTAAACTAATAAATTAATTGAGTAGGTAAATGTTATTTAAATGCATGATGATTAATTGGAGAATAAAGGAAATAAATTCAGGGCTCAAATATATTGGGTATACATACATATATCTATCTATGTATGTATATATATATATACATATATATATATATATATATATATATATATATATATATATATATATATATATATATATGTATGTATGTATGTATGTATGTATAATTATTATTAGCAAAAGCATAAAAAAACATTTATATCAATCCATAGTCAGAGTGTCATGGACAATTGACATCGAATTTTTGTCATATTTGGTAATTAATAAATTAAGTTTATATTTAACCACTTACCCACCAAGTATTTTGAGGAAACAAAGTTCATTTGCAGACGAATCTTTTAGCTCATTTTAATATATTAACTGAGAAACTGAGGCACCTTGAAGTATCCGAGAGGTGGCTGACACCTCTCCCGGACGTATTAATGGACAAGTGGAGGCCTTTCAAGTTTCAGAAGCGCATAAAAAAAATAAAGGTTAACAGATAAATTGAGGTAACATGAAGTATCCAGACGTACTAGTTGACAATTGCACTCCTTCCGAACTCAGAAGCGGATAAAAAGAATCATGATCGACTAAGAAACTGAGGTAATACGATGTACCATAACAGTAGCTAACAGCTCTCCCAGACGTACTAGTTGACAATTGGACGCCTTCCAAGCTCGAAGCACATAAAAAGAATCAAGATCGGCTAAGAAACTGAGGTAACACGATGCACCATAACAGTAGCTAACAGCTCTCCCAGACGTACTAGTTGACAATTGGACGCCTTCCAAGCTCGAAGCACATAAAAAGAATCAAGATCGACTAAGAAACTGAGGTAACACGATGTACCATAACAGTAGCTAACAGCTCTCCCAGACGTACTAGTTGACAATTGGACGCCTTCCAAGCTCGAAGCACATAAAAAGAATCAAGATCGACTAAGAAACTGAGGTAACACGATGTACCATAAAAGTAGCTAACAGCTCTCCCAGACGTACTAGTTGATAATTGGACGCCTTCCAAGCTCGAAGCACATAAAAAGAATCAAGACCGACTAAGAAACTGAGGGAACACGATGTACCATAACAGTAGCTAACAGTTCTCCCAGACGTACTAGTTGACAATTGGACGCCTTCCAAGCGCGAAGCACATAAAAAGAATCAAGATCGACTAAGAAACTGAGGTAACACGATGTACCATAACAGTAGCTAACAGCTCTCCCAGACGTACTAGTTGACAATTGGACGCCTTCCAAGCTCGAAGCACATAAAAAGAATCAAGATCGACTAAGAAACTGAGGTAACAAGATGTACCATAAGAGTAGCTAACAGCTCTCCCAGACGTACTAGTTGACAAGTGGACGCCTTCCAAGCTCGAAGCACATAAAAAGAATAAAGATCGACTAAGAAAATGAGGTAACAAGATGTACCATAACAGTAGCTAACAGCTCTCCCAGACGTACTAGTTGACAATTGGACGCCTTCCAAGCTCGAAGCACATAAAAAGAATCAAGATCGACTAAGAAACTGAGGTAACACGATGTACCATAACAGTAGCTAACAGCTCTCCCAGACGTACTAGTTGACAATTGGACGCCTTCCAAGCTCGAGGCACATAGAAAGAATCAAGATCGACTAAGAAAGTGAGGTAACACGATGTACATTAACAGTAGTTAACAGCTCTCCTAGACGTACTAGTTGACAATTGGACGCCTTCCAAGCTCGAAGCACATAAAAAGAATCAAGATCGACTAAGAAACTGAGGTAACACGATGTACCATAACAGTAGCTAACAGCTCTCCCAGACGTACTATTTGACAATTGGACGCCTTCCAAGCTCGAAGCACATAAAAAGAATCAATATCGACTAAGAAACTGAGGTAACACGATGTACCATAACAGTAGCTAACAGCTCTCCCAGACGTACTAGTTTACAATTGGACGCCTTCCAAACTCGAAGCACATAAAAAGAATCAAGATCGACTAAGAAACTGAGGTAACACGATGTACCATAACAGTAGCTAACAGCTCTCCCAGACGTACTAGTTGACAATTGGACGCCTTCCAAGCTCGAGGCACATAGAAAGAATCAAGATCGACTAAGAAACTGAGGTAACACGATGTACCATAACAGTAGCTAACAGCTCTCCCAGACGTACTAGTTGACAATTGGACGCCTTCCAAGCTCGAAGCACATAAAAAGAATCAAGATCGACTAAGAAACTGAGGTAACACGATGTACCATAACAGTAGCTAACAGCTCTCCCAGACGTACTAGTTGACAATTGGACGCCTTCCAAGCTCGAGGCACATAGAAAGAATCAAGATCGACTAAGAAAGTGAGGTAACACGATGTACATTAACAGTAGTTAACAGCTCTCCTAGACGTACTAGTTGACAATTGGACGCCTTCCAAGCTCGAAGCACATAAAAAGAATCAAGATCGACTAAGAAACTGAGGTAACACGATGTACCATAACAGTAGCTAACAGCTCTCCCAGACGTACTATTTGACAATTGGACGCCTTCCAAGCTCGAAGCACATAAAAAGAATCAAGATCGACTAAGAAACTGAGGTAACACGATGTACCATAACAGTAGCTAACAGCTCTCCCAGACGTACTATTTGACAATTGGACGCCTTTCAAGCTCGAAGCACATAAAAAGAATCAAGATCGACTAAGAAACTGAGGTAACACGATGTACCATAACAGTAGCTAACAGCTCTCCCAGACGTACTAGTTGACAATTGGACGCCTTCCAAGCTCGAAGCGCATAAAAAGAATCAAGATCGACGAAGAAACTGAGGTAACACGTGGGACCATAACAGTAGCTAACAGCTCTCCCAGACGTACTAGTTGACAATTGGACGCCTTCCAAGCGCGAAGCACATAAAAAGAATCAAGATCGACTAAGAAACTGAGGTAACACGATGTACCATAACAGTCGCTAACAGCTCTCCCAGACGTACTAGTTGACAATTGGACGCCTTCCAAGCTCGAAGCACATAAAAAGAATCAAGATCGACTAAGAAACTGAGGTAACAAGATGTACCATAAGAGTAGCTAACAGCTCTCCCAGACGTACTAGTTGACAAGTGGACGCCTTCCAAGCTCGAAGCACATAAAAAGAATAAAGATCGACTAAGAAAATGAGGTAACAAGATGTACCATAACAGTAGCTAACAGCTCTCCCAGACGTACTAGTTGACAATTGGACGCCTTCCAAGCTCGAGGCACATAGAGAGAATCAAGATCGACTAAGAAAGTGAGGTAACACGATGTATATTAACAGTAGTTAACAGCTCTCCTAGACGTACTAGTTGACAATTGGACGCCTTCCAAGCTCGAGGCACATAGAAAGAATCAAGATCGACTAAGAAACTGAGGTAACACGATGTACCATAACAGTAGCTAACAGCTCTCCCAGACGTACTAGTTGACAATTGGACGCCTTCCAAGCTCGAAGCACATAAAAAGAATCAAGATCGACTAAGAAACTGAGGTAACACGATGTACCATAACAGTAGCTAACAGCTCTCCCAGACGTACTAGTTGACAATTGGACGCCTTCCAAGCTCGAGGCACATAGAAAGAATCAAGATCGACTAAGAAAGTGAGGTAACACGATGTACATTAACAGTAGTTAACAGCTCTCCTAGACGTACTAGTTGACAATTGGACGCCTTCCAAGCTCGAAGCACATAAAAAGAATCAAGATCGACTAAGAAACTGAGGTAACACGATGTACCATAACAGTAGCTAACAGCTCTCCCAGACGTACTATTTGACAATTGGACGCCTTCCAAGCTCGAAGCACATAAAAAGAATCAAGATCGACTAAGAAACTGAGGTAACACGATGTACCATAACAGTAGCTAACAGCTCTCCCAGACGTACTATTTGACAATTGGACGCCTTTCAAGCTCGAAGCACATAAAAAGAATCAAGATCGACTAAGAAACTGAGGTAACACGATGTACCATAACAGTAGCTAACAGCTCTCCCAGACGTACTAGTTGACAATTGGACGCCTTCCAAACTCGAAGCACATAAAAAGAATCAAGATCGACTAAGAAACTGAGGTAACACGATGTACCATAACAGTAGCTAACAGCTCTCCCAGACGTACTAGTTGACAATTGGACGCCTTCCAAGCTCGAAGCACATAAAAAGAATCAAGATCGACTAAGAAACTGAGGTAACACGATGTACCATAACAGTAGCTAACAGCTCTCCCAGACGTACTATTTGACAATTGGACGCCTTTCAAGCTCGAAGCACATAAAAAGAATCAAGATCGACTAAGAAACTGAGGTAACACGATGTACCATAACAGTAGCTAACAGCTCTCCCAGGCGTACGTTGACAATTGGACGCCATCCAAACTCGAAGCACATAAAATAATCAAGATCGACTAAGAAACTGAGGTAACACGATGTACCATAACAGTAGCTAACAGCTCTCCCAGACGTACTAGTTGACAATTGGACGCCTTCCAAACTCGAAGCACATAAAAAGAATCAAGATCGACTAAGAAACTGAGGTAACACGATGTACCATAACAGTAGCTAACAGCTCTCCCAGACGTACTAGTTGACAATTGGACGCCTTCCAAGCTCGAAGCACATAAAAAGAATCAAGATCGACTAAGAAACTGAGGTAACACGATGTACCATAACAGTAGCTAACAGCTCTCCCAGACGTACTAGTTGACAATTGGACGCCTTCCAAACTCGAAGCACATAAAAAGAATCAAGATCGACTAAGAAACTGAGGTAACACGATGTACCATAACAGTAGCTAACAGCTCTCCCAGACGTACTAGTTGACAATTGGACGCCTTCCAAGCTCGAAGCACATAAAAAGAATCAAGATCGACTAAGAAACTGAGGTAACACGATGTACCATAACAGTAGCTAACAGCTCTCCCAGACGTACTATTTGACAATTGGACGCCTTTCAAGCTCGAAGCACATAAAAAGAATCAAGATCGACTAAGAAACTGAGGTAACACGATGTACCATAACAGTAGCTAACAGCTCTCCCAGGCGTACGTTGACAATTGGACGCCATCCAAACTCGAAGCACATAAAAAGAATCAAGATCGACTAAGAAACTGAGGTAACACGATGTACTATAACAGTAGCTAACAGCTCTCCCAGACGTACTATTTGACAATTGGACGCCTTCCAAGCTCGAAGCACATAAAAAGAATCAAGATCGACTAAGAAACTGAGGTAACACGATGTACCATAACAGTAGCTAACAGCTCTCCCAGACGTACTAGTTGACAATTGGACGCCTTCCAAACTCGAAGCACATAAAAAGAATCAAGATCGACTAAGAAACTGAGGTAACACGATGTACCATAACAGTAGCTAACAGCTCTCCCAGACGTACTAGTTGACAATTGGACGCCTTCCAAACTCGAAGCACATAAAAAGAATCAAGATCGACTAAGAAACTGAGGTAACACGATGTACCATAACAGTAGCTAACAGCTCTCCCAGACGTACTAGTTGACAATTGGACGCCTTCCAAGCTCGAAGCACATAAAAAGAATCAAGATCGACTAAGAAACTGAGGTAACACGATGTACCATAACAGTAGCTAACAGCTCTCCCAGACGTACTATTTGACAATTGGACGCCTTTCAAGCTCGAAGCACATAAAAAGAATCAAGATCGACTAAGAAACTGAGGTAACACGATGTACCATAACAGTAGCTAACAGCTCTCCCAGGCGTACTATTTGACAATTGGACGCCATCCAAACTCGAAGCACATAAAAAGAATCAAGATCGACTAAGAAACTGAGGTAACACGATGTACCATAACAGTAGCTAACAGCTCTCCCAGACGTACTAGTTGACAATTGGACGCCTTCGAAGCTCGAAGCACATAAAAAGAATCAAGATCGACTAAGAAACTGAGGTAACACGATGTACCATAACAGTAGCTAACAGCTCTCCCAGACGTACTATTTGACAATTGGACGCCTTTCAAGCTCGAAGCACATAAAAAGAATCAAGATCGACTAAGAAACTGAGGTAACACGATGTACCATAACAGTAGCTAACAGCTCTCCCAGACGTACTAGTTGACAATTGGACGCCTTCCAACTCGAAGCACATAAAAAGAATCAAGATCGACTAAGAAACTGAGGTAACACGATGTACCATAACAGTAGCTAACAGCTCTCCCAGACGTACTAGTTGACAATTGGACGCCTTCCAAGCTCGAAGCACATAAAAAGAATCAAGATCGACTAAGAAACTGAGGTAACACGATGTACCATAACAGTAGCTAACAGCTCTCCCAGACGTACTATTTGACAATTGGACGCCTTTCAAGCTCGAAGCACATAAAAAGAATCAAGATCGACTAAGAAACTGAGGTAACACGATGTACCATAACAGTAGCTAACAGCTCTCCCAGACGTACTATTTGACAATTGGACGCCATCCAAACTCGAAGCACATAAAAAGAATCAAGATCGACTAAGAAACTGAGGTAACACGATGTACTATAACAGTAGCTAACAGCTCTCCCAGACGTACTATTTGACAATTGGACGCCTTTCAAGCTCGAAGCACATAAAAAGAATCAAGATCGACTAAGAAACTGAGGTAACACGATGTACCATAACAGTAGCTAACAGCTCTCCCAGACGTACTAGTTGACAATTGGACGCCTTCCAAACTCGAAGCACATAAAAAGAATCAAGATCGACTAAGAAACTGAGGTAACACGATGTACCATAACAGTAGCTAACAGCTCTCCCAGACGTACTAGTTGACAATTGGACGCCTTCCAAACTCGAAGCACATAAAAAGAATCAAGATCGACTAAGAAACTGAGGTAACACGATGTACCATAACAGTAGCTAACAGCTCTCCCAGACGTACTAGTTGACAATTGGACGCCTTCCAAGCTCGAAGCACATAAAAAGAATCAAGATCGACTAAGAAACTGAGGTAACACGATGTACCATAACAGTAGCTAACAGCTCTCCCAGACGTACTAGTTGACAATTGGACGCCTTTCAAGCTCGAAGCACATAAAAAGAATCAAGATCGACCAAGAAACTGAGGTAACACGATGTACCATAACAGTAGCTAACAGCTCTCCCAGGCGTACGTTGACAATTGGACGCCATCCAAACTCGAAGCACATAAAAAGAATCAAGATCGACTAAGAAACTGAGGTAACACGATGTACTATAACAGTAGCTAACAGCTCTTCCAGAGGTACTAGTTGACAATTGGACGCCTTCCAAGCTCGAGGCACATAGAAAGAATCCAGATCGACTAAGAAACTAAGGTAACACGATGTACCATAACAGTAGCTAACATCTCTCCCAGACGTACTAGTTGACAATTGGACGCCTTCCAAGCTCGAAGCGCAAAAAAAGAATCAAGATCGACTAAGTAACTGAGGTAACACGATGTACCATAACAGTAGCTAACAGCTCTCCCAGACGTACTATTTGACAATTGGACGCCTTTCAAGCTCGAAGCACATAAAAAGAATCAAGATCGACTAAGAAACTGAGGTAACACGATGTACCATAACAGTAGCTAAGAGCTCTCCCAGACGTACTAGTTGACAATTGGACGCCTTCCAAACTCGAAGCACATAAAAAGAATCAAGATCGACTAAGAAACTGAGGTAACACGATGTACCATAACAGTAGCTAACAGCTCTCCCAGACGTACTAGTTGACAATTGGACGCCTTCCAAGCTCGAAGCACATAAAAAGAATCAAGATCGACTAAGAAACTGAGGTAACACGATGTACCATAACAGTAGCTAACAGCTCTCCCAGACGTACTATTTGACAATTGGACGCCTTTCAAGCTCGAAGCACATAAAAAGAATCAAGATCGACTAAGAAACTGAGGTAACACGATGTACCATAACAGTAGCTAACAGCTCTCCCAGACGTACTAGTTGACAATTGGACGCCATCCAAACTCGAAGCACATAAAAAGAATCAAGATCGACTAAGAAACTGAGGTAACACGATGTACTATAACAGTAGCTAACAGCTCTTCCAGAGGTACTAGTTGACAATTGGACGCCTTCCAAGCTCGAGGCACATTGAAAGAATCCAGATCGACTAAGAAACTAAGGTAACACGATGTACCATAACAGTAGCTAACATCTCTCCCAGACGTACTAGTTGACAATTGGACGCCTTCCAAGCTCGAAGCGCAAAAAAAGAATCAAGATCGACTAAGTAACTGAGGTAACACGATGTACCATAACAGTAGTTAACAGCTCTCCCAGACGTCCTCGTTGACAATTGGACGCCTTCTAAGCTCGAAGCACATAAAAAGAATCAAGATCGACCAAGAATCTGAGGTAACACGAGGTACCATAACAGTAGCTAACAGCTCTCCCAGACGTACTAGTTGACAATTGGACGCCTTCCAAGCTCGAAGCACATAAAAAGAATCAAGATTGACTAAGAAACTGAGGTAACACGATGTACCATGACAGTAGCTAACAGCTCTCCCAGACGTACTAGTTGACAATTGGACGCCTTCCAAGCTCGAAGCACATAAAAAGAATCAAGATCGACTAAGAAACTGAGGTAACACGAGGTACTATAACAGTAGCTAACAGCTCTCCCAGACGTACTAGTGACAATTGGACGCCTTCCAAGCTCGAGGGACAGAGAAAGAATCAAGATCGACTAAGAAACGGAGGTATCACGAGGTAACATAACAGTAGCTAACAGCTCTCCCAGACGTACTAGTGACAATTGGACGCCTTCCAAGCTCGAGGCACATAGAGGAATCCAGATCGACTAAGAAACTGAGGTAACACGATGTACCATAACAGTAGCTAACAGCTCTCCCAGGCGTACGTTGACAATTGGACGCCTTCCAAGCTCGAGGCACATAGAAAGAATCAAGATCGACTAAGAAACTGAGGTAACACGATGTACCATAACAGTAGCTAACAGCTCTCCCAGACGTACTAGTTGACAATTGGACGTCTTCCAAGCTCGAGGCACATAAAAAGAATCAAGATTGACCAAGAAACTGAGGTAACAAGATGTACCATAACAGTAGCTAACAGCTCTCCCAGACGTACTAGTGACAATTGGAAGCCTTCCAAGCTCGAGGCACAGAGAAAGAATCAAGATCGACTAAGAAACGGAGGTATCACGAGGTACCATAACAGTAGCTAGCAGCTCTCCCAGACGTACTAGTTGACAATTGGACGCCTTCCAAGCTCGAGGCACATAAAAAGAATCAAGATTGACCAAGAAACTGAGGTAACACGAGGTACCATAACAGTAGCTAAGAGCTCTCCCAGACGTACTAGTTGACAATTAGACGCCTTCCAAGCTCGAGGCACATAGAAAGAATCAAGATCGACTAAGAAACTGAGGTAACACGATGTACTATAAGAGTAGCTAACAGTTCTCCCAGACGTACTAGTTGACAATTGGACGCCTTCCAAGCTCGAAGCACATAAAAAGAATGAAGATCGACTAAGTAACTGAGGTAACACGATGTACCATAAAAGTAGCTAACATCTCTCCCAGACGTACTAGTTGACAATTGGACGCCTTCCAAGCTCGAAGCGCAAAAAAAGAATGAAGATCGACTAAGTAACTGAGGTAACACGATGTACCATAACAGTAGCTAACAGCTCTCCCAGACGTACTAGTTGACAATTGGACGCCTTCTAAGCTCGAAGCACATAAAAAGAATCAAGATCGACCAAGAATCTGACGTAACACGAGGTACCATAACAGTAGCTAACAGCTCTCCCAGACGTACTAGTTGACAATTGGACGCCTTCCAAGCTCGAAGCGCAAAAAAAGAATGAAGATCGACTAAGTAACTGAGGTAACACGATGTACCATAACAGTAGCTAACAGCTCTCCCAGACGTACTAGTTGACAATTGGATGCCTTCCAAGCTCGAGGCACATAGAAAGAATCAAGATCGACTAAGAAACTGAGGTAACACGATGTAACATAACAGTAGCTAACAGCTCTGCCAGACGTACTAGTTGTCAATTGGACGCCTTCCAAGCTCGAACCACATAAAAAGAATCAAGATCGACTAAGAAACTGAGGTAACACGAGGTACTATAACAGTAGCTAACAGCTCTCCCAGGCGTACGTTGACAATTGGACGCCTTTCAAGCTCGAGGCACATAGAAAGAATCAAGATCGACTAAGAAACTGAGGTAACACGATGTACTATAACAGTAGCTAACAGCTCTCCCAGACGTACTAGTTGACAATTGGACGCCTTCCAAGCTCGAAGCACATAAAAAGAATCAAGATCGACTAAGAAACTGAAGTAACACGAGGTACCATAACAGTAGCTAACAGCTCTCCCAGACGTACTAGTTGACAATTGGACGCCTTCCAAGCTCGAGGCACATAGAAATAATCAAGATCGACTAAGAAACTGAGGTAACACGATGTACCATAACAGTAGCTAACAGCTCTCCCAGACGTACTAGTTGACTATTCGACGGCTTCCAAGCTCGAAGCGCATAAAAAGAATCAAGATTGACCAAGAAACTGAGGTAACACGAGGTACCATAACAGTAGCTAACAGCTCTCCCAGACGTACTAGTTGACAATTGGACGCCTTCCAAGCTCGAAGCGCATAAAAAGAATCAAGATCGACCAATAAACTGAGGTAACACGAGGTACCATAACAGTAGCTAACAGGTCTCCCAGACGTACTAGTTGACAATTGGACGCCTTCCAAGCTCGAGGCACATAGAAAGAATCAACATCGAATAAGAAACTGAGGTAACACGATGTACCATAACAGTAGCTAACAACTCTCCCAGACGTACTAGTTGACAATTGGACGCCTTCCAAGCTCGAAGCGCATAAAAAGAATCAAGATCGACGAAGAAACTGAGGTAACACGATGTACCATAACAGTAGCTAACAGCCCTCCCAGTCGTACTAGTTGACAATTGGACGCCTTCCAAGGTCGAGGCACATAAAAAGAATCAAGATCGACTAAGAAACTGAGGTAACACGAGGTACCATAACAGTAGCTAACAGCTCTCCCAGACGTACTAGTTGACAATTGGACGCCTTCCAAGCTCGAGGCACATAGAAAGAATCAAGATCGACTAAGAAACTGAGGTAACACGATGTACCATAACAGTAGCTAACAGCTCTCCCAGACGTACTAGTTGACAATTGGACGCCTTCCAAGCTCGAAGCACATAAAAAGAATCAAGATCGAGTAAGAAACTGAGGTAACACGATGTACCATAACAGTAGCTAACAGCTCTCCCAGACGTACTAGTTGACAATTGGACGCATTCCAAGCTCGAGGAACATAAAAAGAATCAAGATCGACTAAGAAACTGAGGTAACGCGATGTACCATAACAGTAGCTAACAGCTCTCCCAGACGTACTAGTTGACAATTGGACGCCTTCCAAGCTCGAAGCACATAAAAAGAATCAAGATCGACTAAGAAACTGAGGTATCACGAGGTACCATAACAGTAGCTAACAGCTCTCCCAGACGTACTAGTTGACAATTGGACGCTTTCCAAGCTCGAAGCACATAAAAAGAATCAAGATCGACTAAGAAACTGAGGTATCACGAGGTACCATAACAGTAGCTAACAGCTCTCCCAGACGTACTAGTTGACAATTGGAGGCCTTCCAAGCTCGAGGAACATAAAAAGAATCAAGATCGACTAAGAAACTGAGGTAACACGATGTACCATAACAGTAGCTAACAGCTCTCCCAGACGTACTAGTTGACAATTGGACGCCTTCCAAGCTCGAAGCACATAAAAAGAATCAAGATCGACTAAGAAACTGAGGTAACACGATGTACCATAACAGTAGCTAACAGCTCTCCCAGACGTACTAGTTGACAATTGGACGCCTTCCAAGCTCGAGGAACATAAAAAGAATCAAGATCGACTAAGAAACTGAGGTAACGCGATGTACCATAACAGTAGATAACAGCTCTCCCAGGCGTACGTTGACAATTGGACGCCTTCAAAGCTCGAGGCACATAGAAAGAATCAAGATGGACTAAGAAACTGAGGTAACACGAGGTACCATAACAGTAGCTAACAGCTCTCCCAGACGTACTAGTTGACAATTGGACGCCTTCCAAGCTCGAGGCACATAGAAAGAATCAAGATCGACTAAGAAACGGAGGTATCACGAGGTACCATAACAGTAGCTAACAGCTCTTCCAGACGTACTAGTTGACAATTGGACGCCTTCCAAGCTCGAGGCACATAAAAAGAATCAAGATTGACCAAGAAACTGAGGTAACACGAGGTACCATAACAGTAGCTAACAGCTCTCCCAGACGTACTAGTTGACAATTGGACGCCTTCCAAGCTCGAAGCACATAAAAAGAATCAAGATCGACTAAGAAACTGAGGTAACACGATGTACCATAACAGTAGCTAACAGCTGTCCCAGACGTACTAGTTGACAATTGGACGCCTTCCAAGCTCGAAGCACATAAAAAGAATCAAGATCGACTAAGAAACTGAGGTAACACGAGGTACCATAACAGTAGCTAACAGCTCTCCCAGACGTACTAGTTGACAATTGGACGTCTTCCAAGCTCGAATCACATAAAAAGAATCAAGATCGACTAACAAACTGGGGTAACACGATGTACCATAACAGTAGCTAACAGCTCTCCCAGACGTACTAGTTGACAATTGGACGCCTTCCAAGCTCGAAGCACATAAAAAGAATCAAGATCGACTAAGAAACTGAGGTAACACGAGGTACCATAACAGTAGCTAACAGCTCTCCCAGACGTACTAGTTGACAATTGGACGTCTTCCAAGCTCGAATCGCATAAAAAGAATCAAGATCGACTAAGAAACTGGGGTAACACGATGTACCATAACAGTAGCTAACAGCTCTCCCAGACGTACTAGTTGACAATTGGACGCCTTCTAAGCTCGAAGCACATAAAAAGAATCAAGATCGACCAAGAAACTGAGGTAACACGAGGTACCATAACAGTAGCTAACAGCTCTCCCAGACGTACTAGTTGACAATTGGACGCCTTCCAAGCTCGAAGCGCATAAAAAGAATCAAGATTGACTAAGAAACTGAGGTAACACGAGGTACCATAACAGTAGCTAACAGCTCTCCCAGACGTACTAGTTGACAATTGGACGCCTTCCAAGCTCGATGCACATAGAAAGAATCAAGATCGACTAAGAAACTGAGGTAACACGATGTACTATAACAGTAGCTAACAGCTCTCCCAGACGTACTAGTTGACAATAAGACGCCTTCCAAGCTCGAAGCGCATAAAAAGAATCAAGATCGACCAAGAAACTGAGGTAACACGATGTACCATAAGAGTAGCTAACAGCTCTCCCAGGTGTACGTTGACAATTGGACGCCTTCCAAGCTCGAGGCACATAGAAAGAATCAAGATCGACTAAGAAACTGAGGTATCACGAGGTACCATAACAGTAGCTAACAGCTCTCCCAGACGTACTAGTTGACAATTGGACGCCTTCCAAGCTCGAAGCGCAGAAAAAGAATCAAGACTGACCAAGAAACTGAGGTAACACGAGGTACCATAACAGTAGCTAACAGCACTCCCAGACGTACTAGTTGACAATTGGACGCCTTCCAAACTCGAAGCACATAAAAAGAATCAAGATCGACTAAGAAACTGAGGTAACACGATGTACTATAACAGTAGCTAACAGCTCTTCCAGACGTACTAGTTGACAATTGGACGCCTTCCAAGCTCGAGGCCCATAGAAAGAATCCAGATCGACTAAGAAACTGAGGTAACACGATGTACCATAACAGTAGCTAACATCTCTCCCAGACGTACTAGTTGACAATTGGACGTCTTCCAAGCTCGAATCGCATAAAAAGAATCAAGATCGACTAACAAACTGGGGTAACACGATGTACCATAACAGTAGCTAACAGCTCTCCCAGACGTACTAGTTGACAATTGGACGCCTTCCAAGCTCGAAGCACATAAAAAGAATCAAGATCGACTAAGAAACTGAGGTAACACGAGGTACCATAACAGTAGCTAACAGCTCTCCCAGACGTACTAGTTGACAATTGGACGTCTTCCAAGCTCGAATCGCATAAAAAGAATCAAGATCGACTAAGAAACTGGGGTAACACGATGTACCATAACAGTAGCTAACAGCTCTCCCAGACGTACTAGTTGACAATTGGACGCCTTCTAAGCTCGAAGCACATAAAAAGAATCAAGATCGACCAAGAAACTGAGGTAACACGAGGTACCATAACAGTAGCTAACAGCTCTCCCAGACGTACTAGTTGACAATTGGACGCCTTCCAAGCTCGAAGCGCATAAAAAGAATCAAGATTGACTAAGAAACTGAGGTAACACGAGGTACCATAACAGTAGCTAACAGCTCTCCCAGACGTACTAGTTGACAATTGGACGCCTTCCAAGCTCGATGCACATAGAAAGAATCAAGATCGACTAAGAAACTGAGGTAACACGATGTACTATAACAGTAGCTAACAGCTCTCCCAGACGTACTAGTTGACAATAAGACGCCTTCCAAGCTCGAAGCGCATAAAAAGAATCAAGATCGACCAAGAAACTGAGGTAACACGATGTACCATAAGAGTAGCTAACAGCTCTCCCAGGTGTACGTTGACAATTGGACGCCTTCCAAGCTCGAGGCACATAGAAAGAATCAAGATCGACTAAGAAACTGAGGTATCACGAGGTACCATAACAGTAGCTAACAGCTCTCCCAGACGTACTAGTTGACAATTGGACGCCTTCCAAGCTCGAAGCGCAGAAAAAGAATCAAGACTGACCAAGAAACTGAGGTAACACGAGGTACCATAACAGTAGCTAACAGCACTCCCAGACGTACTAGTTGACAATTGGACGCCTTCCAAACTCGAAGCACATAAAAAGAATCAAGATCGACTAAGAAACTGAGGTAACACGATGTACTATAACAGTAGCTAACAGCTCTTCCAGACGTACTAGTTGACAATTGGACGCCTTCCAAGCTCGAGGCCCATAGAAAGAATCCAGATCGACTAAGAAACTGAGGTAACACGATGTACCATAACAGTAGCTAACATCTCTCCCAGACGTACTAGTTGACAATTGGACGTCTTCCAAGCTCGAATCGCATAAAAAGAATCAAGATCGACTAAGAAACTGGGGTAACACGATGTACCATAACAGTAGCTAACAGCTCTCCCAGACGTACTAGTTGACAATTGGACGCCTTCTAAGCTCGAAGCACATAAAAAGAATCAAGATCGACCAAGAAACTGAGGTAACACGATGTACCATAACAGTAGCTAACAGCTCTCCCAGACGTACTAGTTGACAATTGGACGCCTTCCAAGCTCGAAGCACATAAAAAGAATCAAGATCGACTAAGAAACTGAGGTAACACGATGTACCATAACAGTAGCTAACAGCTCTCCCAGACGTACTAGTTGACAATTGGACGCCTTCCAAGCTCGAAGCACATAAAAAGAATCAAGATCGACTAAGAAACTGAGGTAACACGATGTACCATAACAGTAGCTAACAGCTCTCCCAGACGTACTAGTTGAGAATTGGACGCCTTCCAAGCTCGAAGCACATAAAAAGAATCAAGATCGACTAAGAAACTGAGGTAACGCGATGTACCATAACAGTAGCTAACAGCTCTCCCAGACGTACTAGTTGACAATTGGACGCCTTCCAAGCTCGAAGCACATAAAAAGAATCAAGATCGACTAAGAAACTGAGGTAACGCGATGTACCATAACAGTAGCTAACAGCTCTCCCAGACGTACTAGTTGATAATTGGACGCCTTCCAAGCTCGAAGCACATAAAAAGAATCAAGATCGACTAAGAAACTGAGGTAACACGATGTACCATAACAGTAGCTAACAGCTCTCCCAGACGTACTAGTTGACAATTGGACGCCTTCCAAGCTCGAAGCACATAAAAAGAATCAAGATCGACTAAGAAACTGAGGTAACGCGATGTACCATAACAGTAGCTAACAGCTCTCCCAGACGTACTAGTTGACAATTGGACGCCTTCCAAGCTCGAAGCACATAAAAAGAATCAAGATCGACTAAGAAACTGAGGTAACACGATGTACCATAACAGTAGCTAACAGCTCTCCCAGAGGTACTAGTTGACAATTGGACGACTTCCAAGCTCGAAGCACATAAAAAGAATCAAGATCGACTAAGAAACTGAGGTAACACGATGTACCATAACAGTAGCTAACAGCTCTCCCAGACGTACTAGTTGACAATTGGACGCCTTCCAAGCTCGAAGCACATAAAAAGAATCAAGATCGACTAAGAAACTGAGGTAACACGATGTACCATAACAGTAGCTAACAGCTCTCCCAGAGGTACTAGTTGAAAATTGGACGCCTTCCAAGCTCGAAGCACATAAAAAGAATCAAGATCGACTAAGAAACTGAGGTAACACGATGTACCATAACAGTAGCTAACAGCTGTCCCAGACGTACTAGTTGACAATTGGACGCCTTCCAAGCTCGAAGCACATAAAAAGAATCAAGATCGACTAAGAAACTGAGGTAACGCGATGTACCATAACAGTAGCTAACAGCTCTCCCAGACGTACTAGTTGACAATTGGACGCCTTCCAAGGTCGAGGCACATAGAAAGAATCAAGATCGACTAAGAAACGGAGGTATCACGAGGTACCATAACAGTTGCTAACAGCTCTCCCAGACGTACTAGTTGACAATTGGACGCCTTCCAAGCTCGAGGCACATAAAAAGAATCAAGATTGACCAAGAAACTGAGGTAACACGAGGTAACATAACAGTAGCTAACAGCTCTCCCAGACGTACTAGTTGAAGTTTGGACGCCTTCCAAGCTCGAGGCACATAGAAAGAATCCAGATCGACTAAGAAACTGAGGTAACACGATGTACCATAACAGTAGCTAACATCTCTCCCAGACGTACTAGTTGACAATTGGACGCCTTTCAAGCTCGAAGCGCAAAAAAAGTATCAAGATCGACTAAGTAACTGAGGTAACACGATGTACCATAACAGTAGCTAACAGCTCTCCCAGACGTACTAGTTGAAAATTGGACACCTTCTAAGCTCGAAGCACATAAAAAGAATCAAGATCGACCAAGAATCTGACGTAACACGAGGTACCATAACAGTATCTAACAGCTCTCCCAGACGTACTAGTTGACAATTGGACGCCTTCCAAGCTCGAGGCACATAAAAAGAATCAAGATTGACCAAGAAACTGAGGTAACACGAGGTACCATAACAGTAGCTAACAGCTCTCCCAGACGTACTAGTTGACAATTGGACGCCTTCCAAGCTCGAGGCACATAGAAAGAATCAAGATCGACTAAGAAACGGAGGTATCACGAGGTACCATAACAGTAGCTAACAGCTCTCCCAGACGTACTAGTTGGCAATTGGACGCCTTCCAAGCTCGAGGCACATAAAAAGAATCAAGATTGACAAAGAAACTGAGGTAACACGAGGTACCATAACAGTAGCTAACAGCTCTCCCAGACGTACTAATTGACAATTGGACGCCTTCCAAGCTCGAGGCACAGAGAAAGAATCAAGATCGACTAAGAAACTGAGGTAACACGATGTACTATAACAGTAGCTAACAGTTCTCCCAGACGTACTAGTTGACAATTGGACGCCTTCCAAGCTCGAAGCACATAAAAAGAATCAAGATCGACTAAGAAACTGAGGTAACACGAGGTACCATAACAGTAGCTAACAGCTCTCCCAGACGTACTAGTTGACAATTGGATGCCTTCCAAGCTCGAGGCTCATAGAAAGAATCCAGATCGACTAAGAAACTGAGGTAACACGATGTACCATAACAGTAGCTAACATCTCTCCCAGACGTACTAGTTGACAATTGGACGCCTTCCAAGCTCGAAGCGCAAAAAAAGTATCAAGATCGACTCAGTAACTGAGGTAACACGATGTACCATAACAGTAGCTAACAGCTCTCCCAGACGTACTAGTTGACAATTGGACGCCTTCTAAGCTCGAAGCACATAAAAAGAATCAAGATCGACCAAGAATCTGACGTAACACGAGGTACCATAACAGTAGCTAACAGCTCTCCCAGACGTACTAGTTGACAATTGGACGCCTTTCAAGCTCGAGGCACATAAAAAGAATCAAGATTGACCAAGAAACTGAGGTAACACGAGGTACCATAACAGTAGCTAACAGCTCTCCCAGACGTACTAGTTGACAATTGGACGCCTTCCAAGCTCGAAGCACATAAAAAGAATCAAGATCGACCAAGAATCTGACGTAACACGAGGTACCATAACAGTAGCTAACAGCTCTCCCAGACGTACTAGTTGACAATTGGACGCCTTCCAAGCTCGAGGCACATAAAAAGAATCAAGATTGACCAAGAAACTGAGGTAACACGAGGTACCATAACAGTAGCTAACAGCTCTCCCAGACGTACTAGTTGACAATTGGACGCCTTCCAAGCTCGAAGCACATAAAAAGAATCAAGATCGACCAAGAATCTGACGTAACACGAGGTACCATAACAGTAGCTAACAGCTCTCCCAGACGTACTAGTTGACAATTGGACGCCTTCCAAGCTCGAGGCACATAAAAAGAATCAAGATTGACCAAGAAACTGAGGTAACACTAAGTACCATAACAGTAGCTAACAGCTCTCCCAGACGTACTAGTTGACAATTGGACGCCTTCCAAGCTCGAAGCACATAAAAAGAATCAAGATCGACTAAGAAACTGAGGTAACACGAGGTACCATAACAGTAGCTAACAGCTCTCCCAGACGTACTAGTTGACAATTGGATGCCTTCCAAGCTCGAGTCACATAGAAAGAATCCAGATCGACTAAGAAACTGAGGTAACACGATGTACCATAACAGTAGCTAACAGCTCTCCCAGACGTACTAGTTGACAATTGGACGCCTTCCAAGCTCGAAGCGCAAAATAGAATCAAGATCGACTAAGTAACTGAGGTAACACGATGTACCATAACAGTAGCTAACAGCTCTCCCAGACGTACTAGTTGACAATTGGACGCCTTCTAAGGTCGAAGCACATAAAAAGAATCAATATCGACCAAGAATCTGACGTAACACGAGGTAACATAACAGTAGCTAACAGCTCTCCCAGACGTTCTAGTTGACAATTGGACGCCTTCCAAGCTCGAAGCACATAAAAAGAATCAAGATTGTCTAAGAAACTGAGGTAACATGATGTACCATAGCAGTAGCTAACAGCTCTCCCAGACGTACTAGTTGACAATTGGACGCCTTCCAAGCTCGAGGCACAGAGAAAGAATCAAGATCGACTAAGAAACTGAGGTAACACGATGTACCTTAACAGTAGCTAACAGCTCTCCCAGACGTACTAGTTGACAATTCGACGCCTTCCAAGCTCGAAGCGCATAAAAAGAATCAAGATTGACCAAGAAACTGAGGTAACACGAGGTACCATAACAGTAGCTAACAGCTCTCCCAGACGTACTAGTTGACAATTGGACGCCTTCCAAGCTCGAGGCACATAAAAAGAATCAAGATCGACTGAGAAACTGAGGTAACACGATGTACCATAACAGTAGCTAACAGCTCTCCCAGACGTACTAGTTGACAATTGGACGCCTTCCAAGCTCGAAGCGCATAAAAAGTATCAAGATCGACCAAGAAACTGAGGTAACACGTGTACCATAACAGTACCTAACAGCTCTCCCAGACGTACTAGTTGACAATTGGACGCCTTCCAAGCTCGAAGCACATAAAAAGAATCAATATCGACTAAGAAACTGAGGTAACACGATGTACTATAAAAGTAGCTAACAGCTCTCCCAGGCGTACGTTGACAATTGGACGACTTCCAAGCTCGAGAAACATAGAAAGAATCAAGATCGACTAAGAAATTGAGGTATCACGAGGTACCATAACAGTAGCTAACAGCTCTCCCAGACGTACTAGTTGACAATTGGACGCCTTTTAAGCTCGAGGCACATAGAAAGAATCAAGATCGACTAAGAAACTGAGGTATCACCAGGTACCATAACAGTAGCTAACAGCTCTCCCAGACGTACTAGTTGACAATTGGACGCCTTCCAAGCTCGAAGCACATAAAAAGAATCAAGATCGACTAAGAAACTGAGGTAACACGATGTACTATAACAGTAGCTAACAGCTCTCTCAGGCGTACGTTGACAATTGTACGCCTTCCAAGCTCGAGGCACATAGAAAGAATCAAGATCGACTAAGAAACTGAGGTATCACGTGGTACCATAACAGTAGCTAACAGCTCTCCCAGACGTACTAGTTGACAATTGGACGCCTTCCAAGCTCGAGGCACATAGAAAGAATCAAGATCGACTAAGAAACTGAGGTATCACGAGGTACCATAACGGTAGCTAACAGCTCTCCCAGACGTACTAGTTGACAATTTGAAGCCTTCCAAGCTCGAAGCACATAGAAAGAATCAAGATCGACTAAGAAACTGAGGTAACACGAGGTACCATAACAGTAGCTAACAGCTCTCCCAGACGTACTAGTTGACAATTGGACGCCTTCCAAGCACGAGGCACATAGAAAGAATCAAGATCGACTAAGAAACTGAGGTAACACGATGTACCATAACAGTAGCTAACAGCTCTCCCAGACGTACTAGTTGACAATTCGACGGCTTCCAAGCTCGAAGCGCATAAAAAGAATCAAGATTGACCAAGAAACTGTGGTAACACGAGGTACCATAACAGTAGCTAACAGCTCTCCCAGACGTACTAGTTGACAATTGGACGCCTTCCAAGCTCGAAGCGCATAAAAAGAATCAAGATCGACCAAGAAACTGAGGTAACACGAGGGACCATAACAGTAGCTAACAGCTCTCCCAGACGTACTAGTTGACAATTGGACGCCTTCCAAGCTCGAAGCGCATAAAAAAATCAAGATCGACTAAGTAACTGAGGTAACACGATGTACCATAACAGTAGCTAACAGCTCTCCCAGACGTACTAGTTGACAATTAGACGCCTTCCAACTTGAAGCACATAAAAATGAATCAAGATCGACCAAGAAACTGAGGTAACACGATGTACCATAACAGTAGCTAACAGCTCTCCCAGACGTACTAGTTGACAATTCGACGGCTTCCAAGCTCGAAGCGCATAAAAAGAATCAAGATTGACCAAGAAACTGTGGTAACACGAGGTACCATAACAGTAGCTAACAGCTCTCCCAGACGTACTAGTTGACAATTGGACGCCTTCCAAGCTCGAAGCGCATAAAAAGAATCAAGATCGACCAAGAAACTGAGGTAACACGAGGGACCATAACAGTAGCTAACAGCTCTCCCAGACGTACTAGTTGACAATTGGACGCCTTCCAAGCTCGAAGCGCATAAAAAGAATCAAGATCGACTAAGTAACTGAGGTAACACGATGTACCATAACAGTAGCTAACAGCTCTCCCAGACGTACTAGTAGACAATTAGACGCCTTCCAACTTGAAGCACATAAAAATGAATCAAGATCGACCAAGAAACTGAGGTAACACGATGTACCATAACAGTAGCTAACAGCTCTCCCAGACGTACTAGTTGACAATTGGACGCCTTCTAAGCTCGAAGCACTTAAAAAGAATCAAGATCGACCAAGAAACTGAGGTAACACGAGGTACCATAACAGTAGCTAACAGCTCTCCCAGACGTACTAGTTGACAATTGGACGCCTTCCAAGATCGAAGCGCATAAAAAGAATCAAGACTGACCAAGAAACTGAGGTATCACGAGGTACCATAACAGTAGCTAACAGCTCTCCCAGACGTACTAGTTGACAATTGGACGCCTTCCAAACTCGAAGCACATAAAAAGAATCAAGATCGACTAAGAAACTGAGGTAACACGATGTACCATAACAGTACCTAACATCTCTCCCAGACGTACTAGTTGACAATTGGACGCCTTCCAAGCTCGAAGCACATAAAAAGAATCAAGATCGACTAATAAACTGAGGTATCACGATGTACCATAACAGTAGCTAACAGCTCTCCCAGACGTACTAGTTGACAATTGGACGCCTTCCAAGCTCGATGCACATAGAAAGAATCAAGATCGACTAAGAAACTGAGGTAACACGATGTACTATAACAGTAGCTAACAGCTCTCCCAGACGTACTAGTTGACAATAAGACGCCTTCCAAGCTCGAAGCGCATAAAAAGAATCAAGATCGACCAAGAAACTGAGGTAACACGATGTACCATAACAGTAGCTAACAGCTCTCCCAGGTGTACGTTGACAATTGGACGGCTTCCAAGCTCGAGGCACATAGAAAAAATCAAGATCGACTAAGAAACTGAGGTATCACGAGGTACCATAACAGTAGCTAACAGCTCTCCCAGACGTACTAGTTGACAATTGGACGCCTTCCAAGCTCGAGGCACATAGAAAGAATCAAGATCGACTAAGAAACTGAGGTATCACGAGGTACCATAACGGTAGCTAACAGCTCTCCCAGACGTACTAGTTGACAATTGGAAGCCTTCCAAGCTCGAAGCGCATAAAAAGAATCAAGATCGACCAAGAAACTGAGGTAACACGATGTACTATAACAGTAGCTAACAGCTCTCCCAGGCGTACGTTGACAATTGGACGCCTTCCAAGCTCGAGGCACATAGAAAGAATCAAGATCGACTAAGAAACTGAGGTAACACGAGGTACCATAACAGTAGCTAACAGCTCTCCCAGACGTACTAGTTGACAATTGGACGCCTTCCAAGCTCGAGGCACATAGAAAGAATCAAGATCGACTAAGAAACTGAGGTAACACGATGTACTATAACAGTAGCTAACAGTTCTCCCAGACGTACTAGTTGACAATTGGACGCCTTCCAAGCTCGAAGCACATAAAAAGAATCAAGATCGACTAAGAAACTGAAGTAACATGAGGTACCATAACAGTAGCTAACAGCTCTCCCAGACGTACTAGTTGACAATTGGACGCCTTCCAAGCACGAGGCACATAGAAAGAATCAAGATCGACTAAGAAACTGAGGTAACACGATGTACCATAACAGTAGCTAACAGCTCTCCCAGACGTACTAGTTGACAATTCGACGGCTTCCAAGCTCGAAGCGCATAAAAAGAATCAAGATTGACCAAGAAACTGTGGTAACACGAGGTACCATAACAGTAGCTAACAGCTCTCCCAGACGTACTAGTTGACAATTGGACGCCTTCCAAGCTCGAAGCGCATAAAAAGAATCAAGATCGACCAAGAAACTGAGGTAACACGAGGGACCATAACAGTAGCTAACAGCTCTCCCAGACGTACTAGTTGACAATTGGACGCCTTCCAAGCTCGAAGCGCATAAAAAGAATCAAGATCGACTAAGTAACTGAGGTAACACGATGTACCATAACAGTAGCTAACAGCTCTCCCAGACGTACTAGTTGACAATTAGACGCCTTCCAACTTGAAGCACATAAAAAGAATCAATATCGACCAAGAAACTGAGGTAACACGATGTACCATAACAGTCGCTAACAGCTCTCCCAGACGTACTAGTTGACAATTGAACGCCTTCTAAGTTCGAAGCACTTAAAAAGAATCAAGATCGACCAAGAAACTGAGGTAACACGAGGTACCATAACAGTAGCTAACAGCTCTCCCAGACGTACTAGTTGACAATTGGACGCCTTACAAGCTCGAAGCGCATAAAAAGAATCAAGACTGACCAAGAAACTGAGGTATCACGAGGTACCATAACAGTAGCTAACAGCTCTCCCAGACGTACTAGTTGACAATTGGACGCCTTCCAAACTCGAAGCACATAAAAAGAATCAAGATCGACTAAGAAACTGAGGTAACACGATGTACCATAACAGTAGCTAACATCTCTCCCAGACGTACTAGTTGACAATTGGACGCCTTCCAAGCTCGAAGCACATAAAAAGAATCAAGATCGACTAAGAAACTGAGGTAACTCGATGTACCATAACAGTAGCTAACAGCTCTCCCAGACGTACTAGTTGACAATTGGACGCCTTCCAAGCTCGAGGCACATAGAAAGAATCAAGATCGACTAAGAAACTGAGGTAACACGATGTACCATAACAGTAGCTAACAGTTCTCCCAGACGTACTAGTTGACAATTGGACGCCTTCCAAGCTCGAAGCACATAAAAAGAATCAAGATCGACTAAGAAACTGAAGTAACACGAGGTACCATAACAGTAGCTAACAGCTCTCCCAGACGTACTAGTTGACAATTGGACGCCTTCCAAGCACGAGGCACATAGAAAGAATCAAGATCGACTAAGAAACTGAGGTAACACGATGTACCATAACAGTAGCTAACAGCTCTCCCAGACGTACTAGTTGACAATTCGACGGCTTCCAAGCTCGAAGCGCATAAAAAGAATCAAGATTGATCAAGAAACTGTGGTAACACGAGGTACCATAACAGTAGCTAACAGCTCTCCCAGACGTACTAGTTGACAATTGGACGCCTTCCAAGCTCGAAGCGCATAAAAAGAATCAAGATCGACCAAGAAACTGAGGTAACACGAGGGACCATAACAGTAGCTAACAGCTCTCCCAGACGTACTATTTGACAATTGGACGCCTTCCAAGCTCGAAGCGCATAAAAAGAATCAAGATCGACTAAGTAACTGAGGTAACACGATGTACCATAACAGTAGCTAACCGCTCTCCCAGACGTACTAGTTGACAATTAGACGCCTTCCAACTTGAAGCACATAAAAATGAATCAAGATCGACCAAGAAACTGAGGTAACACGATGTACCATAACAGTAGCTAACAGCTCTCCCAGACGTACTAGTTGACAATTGGACGCCTTCTAAGCTCGAAGCACTTAAAAAGAATCAAGATCGACCAAGAAATTGAGGTAACACGAGGTACCATAACAGTAGCTAACAGCTCTCCCAGACGTACTAGTTGACAATTGGACGCCTTCCAAGCTCGAAGCGCATAAAAAGAATCAAGACTGACCAAGAAACTGAGGTATCACGAGGTACCATAAAAGTAGCTAACAGCTCTCCCAGACGTACTAGTTGACAATTGGACGCCTTCCAAACTCGAAGCACATAAAAAGAATCAAGATCGACTAAGAAACTGAGGTAACACGATGTACCATAACAGTAGCTAACATCTCTCCCAGACGTACTAGTTGACAATTGGACGCCTTCCAAGCTCGAAGCACATAAAAAGAATCAAGATCGACTAAGAAACTGAGGTATCACGATGTACCATAACAGTAGCTAACAGCTCTCCCAGACGTACTAGTTGACAATTGGACGCCTTCCAAGCTCGATGCACATAGAAAGAATCAAGATCGACTAAGAAACTGAGGTAACACGATGTACTATAACAGTAGCTAACAGCTCTCCCAGACGTACTAGTTGACAATAAGACGCCTTCCAAGCTCGAAGCGCATAAAAAGAATCAAGATCGACCAAGAAACTGAGGTAACACGATGTACCATAACAGTAGCTAACAGCTCTCCCAGGTGTACGTTGACAATTGGACGCCTTCCAAGCTCGATGCACATAGAAAGAATCAAGATCGACTAAGAAACTGAGGTATCACGAGGTACCATAACAGTAGCTAACAGCTCTCCCAGACGTACTAGTTGACAATTGGACGCCTTCCAAGCTCGAAGCACATAAAAAGAATCAAGACTGACCAAGAAACTGAGGTAACACGAGGTACCATAACAGTAGCTAACAGCTCTCCCAGACGTACTAGTTGACAATTGGACGCCTTCCAAACTCGAAGCACATAAAAAGAATCAAGATCGACTAAGAAACTGAGGTAACACGATGTACTATAACAGTAGCTAACAGCTCTTCCAGACGTACTAGTTGACAATTGGACGCCTTCCAAGCTCGAGGCCCATAGAAAGAATCCAGATCGACTAAGAAACTGAGGTAACACGATGTACCATAACAGTAGCTAACAGCTCTCCCAGACGTACTAGTTGACAATTGGACGTCTTCCAAGCTCGAATCGCATAAAAAGAATCAAGATCGACTAAGTAACTGATGTAACACGATGTACCATAACAGTAGCTAACAGCACTCCCAGACGTACTAGTTGACAATTGGACGCCTTCTAAGCTGGAAGCACATAAAAAGAATCAAGATCGACCAAGAAACTGAGGTAACACGAGGTACCATAACAGTAGCTAACAGCTCTCCCAGACGTACTAGTTGACAATTGGACGCCTTCCAAGCTCGAAACACATAAAAAGAATCAAGATCGACTAAGAAACTGAGGTAACACGATGTACCATAACAGTAGCTAACAGCTCTCCCAGACGTACTAGTTGACAATTGGACGCCTTCCAAGCTCGAAGCACATAAAAAGAATCAAGATCGACTAAGAAACTGAGGTAACACGATGTACCATAACAGTAGCTAACAGCTGTCCCAGACGTACTAGTTGACAATTGGACGCCTTCCAAGCTCGAAGCACATAAAAAGAATCAAGATCGACTAAGAAACTGAGGTAACACGATGTACTATAACAGTAGCTAACAGCTCTCCCAGACGTACTAGTTGACAATTGGACGCCTTCCAAGCTCGAAGCACATAAAAAGAATCAAGATCGATTAAGAAACTGAGGTAACACGATGTACCATAACAGTAGCTAACAGCTCTCCCAGACGTACTAGTTGACAATTGGACGCCTTCAAAGCTCGAAGCCCATAAAAAGAATCAAGATCGACTAAGAAACTGAGGTGACACGATGTACTATAACAGTAGCTAACAGCTCTCCCAGGCGTACGTTGACAATTGGACGCCTTCCAAGCTCGAGGCACATAGAAAGAATCAAGATGGACTCAGAAACTGAGGTATCACGAGGTACCATAACAGTAGCTAACAGCTCTCCCAGATGTACTAGTTGACAATTGGACGCCTTCCAAGCTCGAAGCACATAAAAAGAATCAAGATCGACTATGAAACTGAGGTATCACGAGGTACCATAACAGTAGCTAACAGCTCTCCCAGACGTACTAGTTGACAATTGGACGCCTTCCAAGCTCGAAGCACATAAAAAGTATCAAGATCGACTAAGAAATTGAGGTAACACGATGTACCATAACATTAGCTAACAGCTCTCCCAGACGTACTAGTTGACAATTGGACGCCTTCCAAGCTCGAAGCACATAAAAAGAATCAAGATCGACTAAGAAACTGAGGTAACACGATGTACCATAACAGTAGCTAACAGCTCTCCCAGACGTACTAGTTGACAATTGGACGCCTTCCAAGCTCGAAGCACATAAAAAGAATCAAGATCGACTAAGAAACTGAGGTAACACGATGTACCATAACAGTAGCTAACAGCTCTCCGAGGCGTACGTTGACAATTGGACGCCTTCCAAGCTCGAAGCACATAAAAAGAATCAAGATCGACTAAGAAACTGAGGTGACACGATGTACCATAACAGTAGCTAACAGCTCTCCGAGGCGTACGTTGACAATTGGACGCCTTCCAAGCTCGAAGCACATAAAAAGAATCAAGATCGACTAAGAAACTGAGGTGACACGATGTACCATAACAGTAGCTAACAGCTCTCCGAGGCGTACGTTGACAATTGGACGCCTTCCAAGCTCGAAGCACATAAAAAGAATCAAGATCGACTAAGAAACTGAGGTGACACGATGTACCATAACAGTAGCTAACAGCTCTCCGAGGCGTACGTTGACAATTGGACGCCTTCCAAGCTCGAAGCACATAAAAAGAATCAAGATCGACTAAGAAACTGAGGTGACACGATGTACTATAACAGTAGCTAACAGCTCTCCCAGGCGTACGTTGACAATTGGACGCCTTCCAAGCTCGAGGCACATAGAAAGAATCAAGATGGACTCAGAAACTGAGGTATCACGAGGTACCATAACAGTAGCTAACAGCTCTCCCAGATGTACTAGTTGACAATTGGACGCCTTCCAAGCTCGAAGCACATAAAAAGAATCAAGATCGACTATGAAACTGAGGTATCACGAGGTACCATAACAGTAGCTAACAGCTCTCCCAGACGTACTAGTTGACAATTGGACGCCTTCCAAGCTCGAAGCACATAAAAAGTATCAAGATCGACTAAGAAACTGAGGTAACACGATGTACCATAACAGTAGCTAACAGCTCTCCGAGGCGTACGTTGACAATTGGACGCCTTCCAAGCTCGAAGCACATAAAAAGAATCAAGATCGACTAAGAAACTGAGGTATCACGAGGTACCATAACAGTAGCTAACAGCTCTCCCACACGTACTAGTTGACAATTGGACGCCTTCCAAGCTCGAAGCACATAAAAAGAATCAAGATCGACTAAGAAACTGAGGTAACACGATGTACTATAACAGTAGCTAACAGCTCTCCCAGACGTACTAGTTGACAATTGGACGCCTTCCAAGCTCGAAGCACATAAAAAGAATCAAGATCGATTAAGAAACTGAGGTAACACGATGTACCATAACAGTAGCTAACAGCTCTCCCAGACGTACTAGTTGACAATTGGACGCCTTCAAAGCTCGAAGCCCATAAAAAGAATCAAGATCGACTAAGAAACTGAGGTGACACGATGTACTATAACAGTAGCTAACAGCTCTCCCAGGCGTACGTTGACAATTGGACGCCTTCCAAGCTCGAGGCACATAGAAAGAATCAAGATGGACTCAGAAACTGAGGTATCACGAGGTACCATAACAGTAGCTAACAGCTCTCCCAGATGTACTAGTTGACAATTGGACGCCTTCCAAGCTCGAAGCACATAAAAAGAATCAAGATCGACTATGAAACTGAGGTATCACGAGGTACCATAACAGTAGCTAACAGCTCTCCCAGACGTACTAGTTGACAATTGGACGCCTTCCAAGCTCGAAGCACATAAAAAGTATCAAGATCGACTAAGAAATTGAGGTAACACGATGTACCATAACATTAGCTAACAGCTCTCCCAGACGTACTAGTTGACAATTGGACGCCTTCCAAGCTCGAAGCACATAAAAAGAATCAAGATCGACTAAGAAACTGAGGTAACACGATGTACCATAACAGTAGCTAACAGCTCTCCCAGACGTACTAGTTGACAATTGGACGCCTTCCAAGCTCGAAGCACATAAAAAGAATCAAGATCGACTAAGAAACTGAGGTAACACGATGTACCATAACAGTAGCTAACAGCTCTCCGAGGCGTACGTTGACAATTGGACGCCTTCCAAGCTCGAAGCACATAAAAAGAATCAAGATCGACTAAGAAACTGAGGTGACACGATGTACCATAACAGTAGCTAACAGCTCTCCGAGGCGTACGTTGACAATTGGACGCCTTCCAAGCTCGAAGCACATAAAAAGAATCAAGATCGACTAAGAAACTGAGGTGACACGATGTACCATAACAGTAGCTAACAGCTCTCCGAGGCGTACGTTGACAATTGGACGCCTTCCAAGCTCGAAGCACATAAAAAGAATCAAGATCGACTAAGAAACTGAGGTGACACGATGTACCATAACAGTAGCTAACAGCTCTCCGAGGCGTACGTTGACAATTGGACGCCTTCCAAGCTCGAAGCACATAAAAAGAATCAAGATCGACTAAGAAACTGAGGTGACACGATGTACTATAACAGTAGCTAACAGCTCTCCCAGGCGTACGTTGACAATTGGACGCCTTCCAAGCTCGAGGCACATAGAAAGAATCAAGATGGACTCAGAAACTGAGGTATCACGAGGTACCATAACAGTAGCTAACAGCTCTCCCAGATGTACTAGTTGACAATTGGACGCCTTCCAAGCTCGAAGCACATAAAAAGAATCAAGATCGACTATGAAACTGAGGTATCACGAGGTACCATAACAGTAGCTAACAGCTCTCCCAGACGTACTAGTTGACAATTGGACGCCTTCCAAGCTCGAAGCACATAAAAAGTATCAAGATCGACTAAGAAACTGAGGTAACACGATGTACCATAACAGTAGCTAACAGCTCTCCGAGGCGTACGTTGACAATTGGACGCCTTCCAAGCTCGAAGCACATAAAAAGAATCAAGATCGACTAAGAAACTGAGGTATCACGAGGTACCATAACAGTAGCTAACAGCTCTCCCACACGTACTAGTTGACAATTGGACGCCTTCTAAGCTCGAAGCACATAAAAAGAATCAAGATCGACTAAGAACCTGAGGTATCACGAGGTACCATAACAGTAGCTAACAGCTCTCCCACACGTACTAGTTGACAATTGGACGCCTTCTAAGCTCGAAGCACATAAAAAGAATCAAGATCGACTAAGAAACTGAGGTATCACGAGGTACCATAACAGTAGCTAACAGCTCTCCCACACGTACTAGTTGACAATTGGACGCCTTCTAAGCTCGAAGCACATAAAAAGAATCAAGATCGACTAAGAAACTGAGGTATCACGAGGTACCATAACAGTAGCTAACAGCTCTCCCACACGTACTAGTTGACAATTGGACGCCTTCTAAGCTCGAAGCACATAAAAAGAATCAAGATCGACTAAGAAACTGAGGTATCACGAGGTACCATAACAGTAGCTAACAGCTCTCCCACACGTACTAGTTGACAATTGGACGCCTTCTAAGCTCGAAGCACATAAAAAGAATCAAGATCGACCAAGAAACTGAGGTAACACGAGGTACCATAACAGTAGCTAACAGCTCTCCCAGACGTACTAGTTGACAATTGGACGCCTTCCAAGCTCGAAGCACATAAAAAAAATCAAGATCGACTAAGAAACTGAGGTAACACGATGTACCATAACAGTAGCTAACAGCTCTCCCAGACGTACCAGTTGACAATTGGACGCCTTCCAAGCTCGAAGCACATAAAAAGAATCAAGATCGACTAAGAAACTGAGGTAACACGATGTACCATAACAGTAGCTAACAGCTCTCCCAGACGTACTAGTTGACAATTGGACGCCTTCCAAGCTCAAAGCACATAAAAAGAATCAAGATCGACTAAGAAACTGAGGTAACACGATGTACCATAACAGTAGCTAACAGCTCTCCCAGACGTACTAGTTGACAATTGGACGCCTTCCAAGCTCGAAGCACATAAAAAGAATCAAGATCGACTAAGAAACTGAGGTAACACGATGTACCATAACAGTAGCTAACAGCTCTCCCAGACGTACTAGTTGACAATTGAACGCCTTCCAAGCTCGAGGCACATAGAAAGAATCAAGGTGGACTCAGAAACTGAGGTATCACGATGTACCATAACAGTAGCTAACAGCTCTCCCAGACGTACTAGTTGACAATTGGACGCCTTCCAAGCTCGAAGCACATAAAAAGAATCAAGATCGACTAAGAAACTGAGGTAACACGATGTACCATAACAGTAGCTAACAGCTCTCCCAGACGTACTAGTTGACAATTGGACGCCTTCCAAGCTCGAAGCATATAAAAAGAATCAAGATCGACTAAGAAACTGAGGTAACACGATGTACCATAACAGTAGCTAACAGCTCTCCCAGACGTACTAGTTGACAATTGGACGCCTTCCAAGCTCGAAGCACATAAAAAGAATCAAGATCGACTAAGAAACTGAGGTAACACGATGTACCATAACAGTAGCTAACAGCTCTCCCAGACGTACTAGTTGACAATTGGACGCCTTCCAAGCTCGAAGCACATAAAAAGAATCAAGATCGACTAAGAAACTGAGGTAACACGATGTACCATAACAGTAGCTAACAGCTCTCCCAGACGTACTAGTTGACAATTGGACGCCTTCCAAGCTCGAAGCACATAAAAAGAATCAAGATCGACTAAGAAACTGAGGTAACACGATGTACCATAACAGTAGCTAACAGCTCTCCCAGGCGTACGTTGACAATTGGACGCCTTCCAAGCTCGAAGCACATAAAAAGAATCAAGATCGACTGAGAAACTGAGGTAACACGATGTACCATAACAGTAGCTAACAGCTCTCCCAGACGTACTAGTTGACAATTGGACGCCTTCCAAGCTCGAAGCACATAAAAAGAATCAAGATCGACTAAGAAACTGAGGTAACACGATGTACCATAACAGTAGCTAACAGCTCTCCCAGACGTACTAGTTGACAATTGGACGCCTTCCAAGCTCGAAGCACATAAAAAGAATCAAGATCGACTAAGAAACTGAGGTAACACGATGTACCATAACAGTAGCTAACAGCTCTCCCAGACGTACTAGTTGATAATTGGACGCCTTCCAAGCTCGAAGCACATAAAAAGAATCAAGATCGACTAAGAAACTGAGGTAACACGATGTACCATAAGAGTAGCTAACAGCTCTCCCAGACGTACTAGTTGACAATTGGACGCCTTCCAAGCTCGAAGCACATAAAAGGAATCAAGATCGAGTAAGAAACTGAGGTAACACGATGTACCATAACAGTAGCTAACAGCTCTCCCAGACGTACTAGTTGACAATTGGACGCCTTCCAAGCTCGAAGCACATAAAAAGAATCAAGATCGACTAAGAAACTGAGGTAACACGATGTACCATAACAGTAGCTAACAGCTCTCCCAGGCGTACGTTGACAATTGGACGCCTTCCAAGCTCGAAGCACATAAAAAGAATCAAGATCGACTGAGAAACTGAGGTAACACGATGTACCATAACAGTAGCTAACAGCTCTCCCAGACGTACTAGTTGACAATTGGACGCCTTCCAAGCTCGAAGCACATAAAAAGAATCAAGATCGACTAAGAAACTGAGGTAACACGATGTACCATAACAGTAGCTAACAGCTCTCCCAGACGTACTAGTTGACAATTGGACGCCTTCCAAGCTCGAAGCACATAAAAAGAATCAAGATCGACTAAGAAACTGAGGTAACACGATGTACCATAACAGTAGCTAACAGCTCTCCCAGACGTACTAGTTGACAATTGGACGCCTTCCAAGCTCGAAGCACATAAAAAGAATCAAGATCGACTAAGAAACTGAGGTAACACGATGTACCATAACAGTAGCTAACAGCTCTCCCAGACGTACTAGTTGACAATTGGACGCCTTCCAAGCTCGAAGCACATAAAAAGAATCAAGATCGACTAAGAAACTGAGGTAACACGATGTACCATAACAGTAGCTAACAGCTCTCCCAGGCGTACGTTGACAATTGGACGCCTTCCAAGCTCGAAGCACATAAAAAGAATCAAGATCGACTAAGAAACTGAGGTAACACGATGTACCATAACAGTAGCTAACAGCTCTCCCAGACGTACTAGTTGACAATTGGACGCCTTCCAAGCTCGAAGCACATAAAAAGAATCAAGATCGACTAAGAAACTGAGGTAACACGATGTACCATAACAGTAGCTAACAGCTCTCCCAGACGTACTAGTTGACAATTGGACGCCTTCCAAGCTCGAAACACATAAAAAGAATCAAGATCGACTAAGAAACTGAGGTAACACGATGTACCATAACAGTAGCTAACAGCTCTCCCAGACGTACTAGTTGACAATTGGACGCCTTCCAAGCTCGAAGCACATAAAAAGAATCAAGATCGACTAAGAAACTGAGGTAACACGATGTACCATAACAGTAGCTAACAGCTCTCCCAGACGTACTAGTTGACAATTGGACGCCTTCCAAGCTCGAAGCACATAAAAAGAATCAAGATCGACTAAGAAACTGAGGTAACACGATGTACCATAACAGTAGCTAACAGCTCTCCCAGACGTACTAGTTGACAATTGGACGCCTTCCAAGCTCGAAGCACATAAAAAGAATCAAGATCGACTAAGAAACTGAGGTAACACGATGTACCATAACAGTAGCTAACAGCTCTCCCAGACGTACTAGTTGACAATTGGACGCCTTCCAAGCTCGAAGCACATAAAAAGAATCAAGATCGACTAAGAAACTGAGGTAACACGATGTACCATAACAGTAGCTAACAGCTCTCCCAGACGTACTAGTTGACAATTGGACGCCTTCCAAGCTCGAAGCACATAAAAAGAATCAAGATCGACTAAGAAACTGAGGTAACACGATGTACCATAACAGTAGCTAACAGCTCTCCCAGACGTACTAGTTGACAATTGGACGCCTTCCAAGCTCGAAACACATAAAAAGAATCAAGATCGACTAAGAAACTGAGGTAACACGATGTACCATAACAGTAGCTAACAGCTCTCCCAGACGTACTAGTTGACAATTGGACGCCTTCCAAGCTCGAAGCACATAAAAAGAATCAAGATCGACTAAGAAACTGAGGTAACACGATGTACCATAACAGTAGCTAACAGCTCTCCCAGACGTACTAGTTGACAATTGGACGCCTTCCAAGCTCGAAGCACATAAAAAGAATCAAGATCGACTAAGAAACTGAGGTAACACGATGTACCATAACAGTAGCTAACAGCTCTCCCAGACGTACTACTTGACAATTGGACGCCTTCCAAGCTCGAAGCACATAAAAAGAATCAAGATCGACTAAGAAACTGAGGTAACACGATGTACCATAACAGTAGCTAACAGCTCTCCCAGACATACTAGTTGACAATTGGACGCCTTCCAAGCTCGAAGCACATAAAAAGAATCAAGATCGACTAAGAAACTGAGGTAACACGATGTACCATAACAGTAGCTAACAGCTCTCCCAGACGTACTAGTTGACAATTGGACGCCTTCCAAGCTCGAAGCACATAAAAAGAATCAAGATCGACTAAGAAACTGAGGTAACAAGATGTACCATAAGAGTAGCTAACAGCTCTCCCAGACATACTAGTTGACAATTGGACGCCTTCCAAGCTCGAAGCACATAAAAAGAATCAAGATCGACTAAGAAACTGAGGTAACAAGATGTACCATAACAGTAGCTAACAGCTCTCCCAGACGTACTAGTTGACAATTGGACGCCTTCCAAGCTCGAAGCACATAAAAAGAATCAAGATCGACTAAGAAACTGAGGTAACACGATGTACCATAACAGTAGCTAACAGCTCTCCCAGACGTACTAGTTGACAATTGGACGCCTTCCAAGCTCGAAGCACATAAAAAGAATCAAGATCGACTAAGAAACTGAGGTAACAAGATGTACCATAACAGTAGCTAACAGCTCTCCCAGACGTACTAGTTGACAATTGGACGCCTTCCAAGCTCGAAGCACATAAAAAGAATCAAGATCGACTAAGAAACTGAGGTAACACGATGTACCATAACAGTAGCTAACAGCTCTCCCAGACGTACTAGTTGACAATTGGACGCCTTCCAAGCTCGAAGCACATAAAAAGAATCAAGATCGACTAAGAAACTGAGGTAACACGATGTACCATAACAGTAGCTAACAGCTCTCCCAGACGTACTAGTTGACAATTGGACGCCTTCCAAGCTCGAAGCACATAAAAAGAATCAAGATCGACTAAGAAACTGAGGTAACAAGATGTACCATAAGAGTAGCTAACAGCTCTCCCAGACATACTAGTTGACAATTGGACGCCTTCCAAGCTCGAAGCACATAAAAAGAATCAAGATCGACTAAGAAACTGAGGTAACAAGATGTACCATAACAGTAGCTAACAGCTCTCCCAGACGTACTAGTTGACAATTGGACGCCTTCCAAGCTCGAAGCACATAAAAAGAATCAAGATCGACTAAGAAACTGAGGTAACACGATGTACCATAACAGTAGCTAACAGCTCTCCCAGACGTACTAGTTGACAATTGGACGCCTTCCAAGCTCGAAGCACATAAAAAGAATCAAGATCGACTAAGAAACTGAGGTAACACGATGTACCATAACAGTAGCTAACAGCTCTCCCAGACGTACTAGTTGACAATTGGACGCCTTCCAAGCTCGAAGCACATAAAAAGAATCAAGATCGACTAAGAAACTGAGGTAACACGATGTACCATAACAGTAGCTAACAGCTCTCCCAGACGTACTAGTTGACAATTGGACGCCTTCCAAGCTCGAAGCACATAAAAAGAATCAAGATCGACTAAGAAACTGAGGTAACACGATGTACCATAACAGTAGCTAACAGCTCTCCCAGAGGTACTAGTTGACAATTGGACGCCTTCCAAGCTCGAAGCACCTAAAAAGTATCAAGATCGACTAAGAAACTGAGGTAACACGATGTACCATAACAGTAGCTAACAGCTCTCCCAGACATACTAGTTGACAATTGGACGCCTTCCAAGCTCGAAGCACATAAAAAGAATCAAGATCGACTAAGAAACTGAGGTAACACGATGTACCATAACAGTAGCTAACAGCTCTCCCAGACGTACTAGTTGACAATTGGACGCCTTCCAAGCTCGAAGCACCTAAAAAGTATCAAGATCGACTAAGAAACTGAGGTAACACGATGTACCATAACAGTAGCTAACAGCTCTCCCAGACATACTAGTTGACAATTGGACGCCTTCCAAGCTCGAAGCACATAAAAAGAATCAAGATCGACTAAGAAACTGAGGTAACACGATGTACCATAACAGTAGCTAACAGCTCTCCCAGACGTACTAGTTGACAATTGGACGCCTTCCAAGCTCGAAGCACCTAAAAAGTATCAAGATCGACTAAGAAACTGAGGTAACACGAGGTACCATAACAGTAGCTAACAGCTCTCCCAGACATACTAGTTGACAATTGGACGCCTTCCAAGCTCGAAGCACATAAAAAGAATCAAGATCGACTAAGAAACTGAGGTAACACGATGTACCATAACAGTAGCTAACAGCTCTCCCAGACGTACTAGTTGACAATTGGACGCCTTCCAAGCTCGAAGCACCTAAAAAGTATCAAGATCGACTAAGAAACTGAGGTAACACGATGTACCATAACAGTAGCTAACAGCTCTCCCAGACATACTAGTTGACAATTGGACGCCTTCCAAGCTCGAAGCACATAAAAAGAATCAAGATCGACTAAGAAACTGAGGTAACACGATGTACCATAACAGTAGCTAACAGCTCTCCCAGACGTACTAGTTGACAATTGGACGCCTTCCAAGCTCGAAGCACCTAAAAAGTATCGATCGACTAAGAAACTGAGGTAACACGATGTACCATAACAGTAGCTAACAGCTCTCCCAGACATACTAGTTGACAATTGGACGCCTTCCAAGCTCGAAGCACATAAAAAGAATCAAGATCGACTAAGAAACTGAGGTAACACGATGTACCATAACAGTAGCTAACAGCTCTCCCAGACGTACTAGTTGACAATTGGACGCCTTCCAAGCTCGAAGCACCTAAAAAGTATCAAGATCGACTAAGAAACTGAGGTAACACGATGTACCATAACAGTAGCTAACAGCTCTCCCAGACATACTAGTTGACAATTGGACGCCTTCCAAGCTCGAAGCACATAAAAAGAATCAAGATCGACTAAGAAACTGAGGTAACACGATGTACCATAACAGTAGCTAACAGCTCTCCCAGACGTACTAGTTGACAATTGGACGCCTTCCAAGCTCGAAGCACCTAAAAAGTATCAAGATCGACTAAGAAACTGAGGTAACACGATGTACCATAACAGTAGCTAACAGCTCTCCCAGACATACTAGTTGACAATTGGACGCCTTCCAAGCTCGAAGCACATAAAAAGAATCAAGATCGACTAAGAAACTGAGGTAACACGATGTACCATAACAGTAGCTAACAGCTCTCCCAGACGTACTAGTTGACAATTGGACGCCTTCCAAGCTCGAAGCACCTAAAAAGTATCAAGATCGACTAAGAAACTGAGGTAACACGATGTACCATAACAGTAGCTAACAGCTCTCCCAGACATACTAGTTGACAATTGGACGCCTTCCAAGCTCGAAGCACATAAAAAGAATCAAGATCGACTAAGAAACTGAGGTAACACGATGTACCATAACAGTAGCTAACAGCTCTCCCAGACGTACTAGTTGACAATTGGACGCCTTCCAAGCTCGAAGCACCTAAAAAGTATCAAGATCGACTAAGAAACTGAGGTAACACGAGGTACCATAACAGTAGCTAACAGCTCTCCCAGACATACTAGTTGACAATTGGACGCCTTCCAAGCTCGAAGCACATAAAAAGAATCAAGATCGACTAAGAAACTGAGGTAACACGATGTACCATAACAGTAGCTAACAGCTCTCCCAGACGTACTAGTTGACAATTGGACGCCTTCCAAGCTCGAAGCACCTAAAAAGTATCAAGATCGACTAAGAAACTGAGGTAACACGATGTACCATAACAGTAGCTAACAGCTCTCCCAGACATACTAGTTGACAATTGGACGCCTTCCAAGCTCGAAGCACATAAAAAGAATCAAGATCGACTAAGAAACTGAGGTAACACGATGTACCATAACAGTAGCTAACAGCTCTCCCAGACGTACTAGTTGACAATTGGACGCCTTCCAAGCTCGAAGCACCTAAAAAGTATCAAGATCGACTAAGAAACTGAGGTAACACGATGTACCATAACAGTAGCTAAAAGCTCTCCCAGACATACTAGTTGACAATTGGACGCCTTCCAAGCTCGAAGCACATAAAAAGAATCAAGATCGACTAAGAAACTGAGGTAACACGATGTACCATAACAGTAGCTAACAGCTCTCCCAGACGTACTAGTTGACAATTGGACGCCTTCCAAGCTCGAAGCACCTAAAAAGTATCAAGATCGACTAAGAAACTGAGGTAACACGAGGTACCATAACAGTAGCTAACAGCTCTCCCAGACATACTAGTTGACAATTGGACGCCTTCCAAGCTCGAAGCACATAAAAAGAATCAAGATCGACTAAGAAACTGAGGTAACACGATGTACCATAACAGTAGCTAACAGCTCTCCCAGACGTACTAGTTGACAATTGGACGCCTTCCAAGCTCGAAGCACCTAAAAAGTATCAAGATCGACTAAGAAACTGAGGTAACACGATGTACCATAACAGTAGCTAACAGCTCTCCCAGACATACTAGTTGACAATTGGACGCCTTCCAAGCTCGAAGCACATAAAAAGAATCAAGATCGACTAAGAAACTGAGGTAACACGATGTACCATAACAGTAGCTAACAGCTCTCCCAGAGGTACTAGTTGACAATTGGACGCCTTCCAAGCTCGAAGCACCTAAAAAGTATCAAGATCGACTAAGAAACTGAGGTAACACGAGGTACCATAACAGTAGCTAACAGCTCTCCCAGACATACTAGTTGACAATTGGACGCCTTCCAAGCTCGAAGCACATAAAAAGAATCAAGATCGACTAAGAAACTGAGGTAACACGATGTACCATAACAGTAGCTAACAGCTCTCCCAGACGTACTAGTTGACAATTGGACGCCTTCCAAGCTCGAAGCACATAAAAAGAATCAAGATCGACTAAGAAACTGAGGTAACACGATGTACTATAACAGTAGCTAACAGCTCTCCCAGGCGTACGTTGACAATTGGACGCCTTCGAAGCTCGAGGCACATAGAAAGAATCAAGATGGACTCAGAAACTGAGGTATCACGAGGTACCATAACAGTAGCTAACAGCTCTCCCAGACGTACTAGTTGACAATTGGACGCCTTCCAAGCTCGAAGCACATAAAAAGAATCAAGATCGACTAAGAAACTGAGGTATCACGAGGTACCATAACAGTAGCTAACAGCTCTCCCAGACGTACTAGTTGACAATTGGACGCCTTCCAAGCTCGAAGCACATAAAAAGAATCAAGATCGACTAAGAAACTGAGGTAACACGATGTACCATAACAGTAGCTAACAGCTCTCCCAGACGTACTAGTTGACAATTAGACGCCTTCCAAGCTCGAAGCACATAAAAAGAATCAAGATCGACTAAGAAACTGAGGTAACACGATGTACTATAACAGTAGCTAACAGCTCTCCCAGGCGTACGTTGACAATTGGACGCCTTCGAAGCTCGAGGCACATAGAAAGAATCAAGATGGACTCAGAAACTGAGGTATCACGAGGTACCATAACAGTAGCTAACAGCTCTCCCAGACGTACTAGTTGACAATTGGACGCCTTCCAAGCTCGAAGCACATAAAAAGAATCAAGATCGACTAAGAAACTGAGGTATCACGAGGTACCATAACAGTAGCTAACAGCTCTCCCAGACGTACTAGTTGACAATTGGACGCCTTCCAAGCTCGAAGCACATAAAAAGAATCAAGATCGACTAAGAAACTGAGGTAACACGATGTACCATAACAGTAGCTAACAGCTCTCCCAGACGTACTAGTTGACAATTGGACGCCTTCCAAGCTCGAAGCACCTAAAAAGAATCAAGATCGACTAAGAAACTGAGGTATCACGAGGTACCATAACAGTAGCTAACAGCTCTCCCAGACATACTAGTTGACAATTGGACGCCTTCCAAGCTCGAAGCACATAAAAAGAATCAAGATCGACTAAGAAACTGAGGTAACAAGATGTACCATAACAGTAGCTAACAGCTCTCCCAGACGTACTAGTTGACAATTAGACGCCTTCCAAGCTCGAAGCACATAAAAAGAATCAAGATCGACTAAGAAACTGAGGTAACACGATGTACTATAACAGTAGCTAACAGCTCTCCCAGGCGTACGTTGACAATTGGACGCCTTCGAAGCTCGAGGCACATAGAAAGAATCAAGATGGACTCAGAAACTGAGGTATCACGAGGTACCATAACAGTAGCTAACAGCTCTCCCAGACGTACTAGTTGACAATTGGACGCCTTCCAAGCTCGAAGCACATAAAAAGAATCAAGATCGACTAAGAAACTGAGGTATCACGAGGTACCATAACAGTAGCTAACAGCTCTCCCAGACGTACTAGTTGACAATTGGACGCCTTCCAAGCTCGAAGCACATAAAAAGAATCAAGATCGACTAAGAAACTGAGGTAACACGATGTACCATAACAGTAGCTAACAGCTCTCCCAGACGTACTAGTTGACAATTAGACGCCTTCCAAGCTCGAAGCACATAAAAAGAATCAAGATCGACTAAGAAACTGAGGTAACACGATGTACCATAACAGTAGCTAACAGCTCTCCCAGACGTACTAGTTGACAATTAGACGCCTTCCAAGCTCGAAGCACATAAAAAGAATCAAGATCGACTAAGAAACTGAGGTATCACGAGGTACCATAACAGTAGCTAACAGCTCTCCCAGACGTACTAGTTGACAATTGGACGCCTTCCAAGCTCGAAGCACATAAAAAGAATCAAGATCGACTAAGAAACTGAGGTAACACGATGTACCATAACAGTAGCTAACAGCTCTCCCAGACGTACTAGTTGACAATTAGACGCCTTCCAAGCTCGAAGCACATAAAAAGAATCATGATCGACTAAGAAACTGAGGTAACACGATGTACCATAACAGTAGCTAACAGCTCTCCCAGACATACTAGTTGACAATTGGACGCCTTCCAAGCTCGAAGCACATAAAAAGAATCAAGATCGACTAAGAAACTGAGGTAACAAGATGTACCATAACAGTAGCTAACAGCTCTCCCAGACCTACTAGTTGACAATTAGACGCCTTCCAAGCTCGAAGCACATAAAAAGAATCAAGATCGACTAAGAAACTGAGGTAACACGATGTACTATAACAGTAGCTAACAGCTCTCCCAGGCGTACGTTGACAATTGGACGCCTTCGAAGCTCGAGGCACATAGAAAGAATCAAGATGGACTCAGAAACTGAGGTATCACGAGGTACCATAACAGTAGCTAACAGCTCTCCCAGACGTACTAGTTGACAATTGGACGCCTTCCAAGCTCGAAGCACATAAAAAGAATCAAGATCGACTAAGAAACTGAGGTATCACGAGGTACCATAACAGTAGCTAACAGCTCTCCCAGACGTACTAGTTGACAATTGGACGCCTTCCAAGCTCGAAGCACATAAAAAGAATCAAGATCGACTAAGAAACTGAGGTAACACGATGTACCATAACAGTAGCTAACAGCTCTCCCAGACGTACTAGTTGACAATTAGACGCCTTCCAAGCTCGAAGCACATAAAAAGAATCAAGATCGACTAAGAGACTGAGGTAACACGATGTACCATAACAGTAGCTAACAGCTCTCCCAGACGTACTAGTTGACAATTGGACGCCTTCCAATCTCGAAGCACATAAAAAGAATCAAGATCGACTAAGAAACTGAGGTAACACGATGTACTATAACAGTAGCTAACAGCTCTCCCAGGCGTACGTTGACAATTGGACGCCTTCGAAGCTCGAGGCACATAGAAAGAATCAAGATGGACTCAGAAACTGAGGTATCACGAGGTACCATAACAGTAGCTAACAGCTCTCCCAGACGTACTAGTTGACAATTGGACGCCTTCCAAGCTCGAAGCACATAAAAAGAATCAAGATCGACTAAGAAACTGAGGTATCACGAGGTACCATAACAGTAGCTAACAGCTCTCCCAGACGTACTAGTTGACAATTGGACGCCTTCCAAGCTCGAAGCACCTAAAAAGTATCAAGATCGACTAAGAAACTGAGGTATCACGAGGTACCATAACAGTAGCTAACAGCTCTCCCAGACATACTAGTTGACAATTGGACGCCTTCCAAGCTCGAAGCACATAAAAAGAATCAAGATCGACTAAGAAACTGAGGTAACACGATGTACCATAACAGTAGCTAACAGCTCTCCCAGACGTACTAGTTGACAATTGGACGCCTTCCAAGCTCGAAGCACATAAAAAGAATCAAGATCGACTAAGAAACTGAGGTAACACGATGTACTATAACAGTAGCTAACAGCTCTCCCAGGCGTACGTTGACAATTGGACGCCTTCGAAGCTCGAGGCACATAGAAAGAATCAAGATGGACTCAGAAACTGAGGTATCACGAGGTACCATAACAGTAGCTAACAGCTCTCCCAGACGTACTAGTTGACAATTGGACGCCTTCCAAGCTCGAAGCACATAAAAAGAATCAAGATCGACTAAGAAATTGAGGTATCACGAGGTACCATAACAGTAGCTAACAGCTCTCCCAGACGTACTAGTTGACAATTGGACGCCTTCCAAGCTCGAAGCACATAAAAAGAATCAAGATCGACTAAGAAACTGAGGTAACACGATGTACCATAACAGTAGCTAACAGCTCTCCCAGACGTACTAGTTGACAATTAGACGCCTTCCAAGCTCGAAGCACATAAAAAGAATCATGATCGACTAAGAGACTGAGGTAACACGATGTACCATAACAGTAGCTAACAGCTCTCCCAGACGTACTAGTTGACAATTGGACGCCTTCCAATCTCGAAGCACATAAAAAGAATCAAGATCGACTAAGAAACTGAGGTAACACGATGTACCATAACAGTAGCTTACAGCTCTCCCAGGCGTACGTTGACAATTGGACGCCTTCCAAGCTCGAAGCACATAAAAAGAATCAAGATCGACTAAGAAACTGAGGTAACGCGATGTACCATAACAGTAGCTAACAGCTCTCCCAGACGTACTAGTTGACAATTGGACGCCTTCCAAGCTCGAAGCACATAAAAAGAATCAAGATCGACTAAGAAACTGAGGTAACACGATGTACCATAACAGTAGCTAACAGCTCTCCCAGACGTACTAGTTGACAATTGGACGCCTTCCAAGCTCGAAGCACATAAAAAGAATCAAGATCGACTAAGAAACTGAGGTAACACGATGTACTATAACAGTAGCTAACAGCTCTCCCAGGCGTACGTTGACAATTGGACCCCTTCCAACCTCGAGGCACATAGAAAGAATCAAGATCGACTAAGAAACTGAGGTAACACGATGTACCATAACAGTAGCTAACAGCTCTCCCAGACGTACTAGTTGACAATTGGACGCCTTCCAAGCTCGAAGCACATAAAAAGAATCAAGATTGACCAAGAAACTGAGGTAACACGAGGTACCATATCAGTAGCTAACAGCTCTCCCAGACGTAGTAGTTGACAATTGGACGCCTTCCAAGCTCGAAGCACATAGAAAGAATCAAGATCGACTAAGAAACTGAGGTAACACGATGTACCATAACAGTAGCTAACAGCTCTACCAGACGTACTAGTTGACAATTGGACGCCTTCCAAGCTCGAAGCACATAAAAAGAATCAAGATCGACTAAGAAACTGAGGTAACACGATGTACCATAACAGTAGCTAACAGCTCTCCCAGACGTACTAGTTGACAATTGGACGCCTTCCAAGCTCGAAGCACATAAAAAGAATCAAGATCGACTAAGAAACTGAGGTAACACGATGTACCATAACAGTAGCTAACAGCTCTCCCAGACGTACTAGTTGACAATTGGACGCCTTCCAAGCTCGAAGCGCATAAAAAGAATCAAGATCGACCAAGAAACTGAGGTAACACAAGGTACCATAACAATAGCTAACAGCTCTCCCAGACGTACTAGTTGACAATTGGACGCCTTCCAAGCTCGAAGCGCATAAAAAGAATCAAGATCGACTAAGAAACTGAGGTAACACGAGGTACCATAACAGTAGCTAACAGCTCTCCCAGACGTACTAGTTGACAATTGGTCGCCTTCCAAGCTCGAAGCACATAAAAAGAATCAAGATCGACTAAGAAACTGAGGTAACACGATGTACCATAACAGTAGCTAACAGCTCTCCCAGATGTACTAGTTGACAATTGGACGCCTTCCAAGCTCGAAGCACATAAAAAGAATCAAGATCGACTAAGAAACTTAGGTAACACGATGTACCATAACAGTAGATAACAGCTCTCCCAGACGTACTAGTTGACAATTGGACGCCTTCCAAGCTCGAAGCACATAAAAAGAATCAAGATCGACTAAGAGACTGAGGTAACACGATGTACCATAACAGTAGCTAACAGCTCTCCCAGACGTACTAGTTGACAATTGGACGCCTTCCAATCTCGAAGCACATAAAAAGAATCAAGATCGACTAAGAAACTGAGGTAACACGATGTACCATAACAGTAGCTAACAGCTCTCCCAGGCGTACGTTGACAATTGGACGCCTTCCAAGCTCGAAGCACATAAAAAGAATCAAGATCGACTAAGAAACTGAGGTAACGCGATGTACCATAACAGTAGCTAACAGCTCTCCCAGACGTACTAGTTGACAATTGGACGCCTTCCAAGCTCGAAGCACATAAAAAGAATCAAGATCGACTAAGAAACTGAGGTAACACGATGTACTATAACAGTAGCTAACAGCTCTCCCAGACGTACTAGTTGACAATTGGACGCCTTCCAAGCTCGAAGCACATAAAAAGAATCAAGATCGACTAAGAAACTGAGGTAACACGATGTACTATAACAGTAGCTAACAGCTCTCTCAGGCGTACGTTGACAATTGGACCCCTTCCAACCTCGAGGCACATAGAAAGAATCAAGATCGACTAAGAAACTGAGGTAACACGATGTACCATAACAGTAGCTAACAGCTCTCCCAGACGTACTAGTTGACAATTGGACGCCTTCCAAGCTCGAAGCACATAAAAAGAATCAAGATTGACCAAGAAACTGAGGTAACACGAGGTACCATATCAGTAGCTAACAGCTCTCCCAGACGTAGTAGTTGACAATTGGACGCCTTCCAAGCTCGAAGCACATAGAAAGAATCAAGATCGACTAAGAAACTGAGGTAACACGATGTACCATAACAGTAGCTAACAGCTCTACCAGACGTACTAGTTGACAATTGGACGCCTTCCAAGCTCGAAGCACATAAAAAGAATCAAGATCGACTAAGAAACTGAGGTAACACGATGTACCATAACAGTAGCTAACAGCTCTCCCAGACGTACTAGTTGACAATTGGACGCCTTCCAAGCTCGAAGCACATAAAAAGAATCAAGATCGACTAAGAAACTGAGGTAACACGATGTAACGAGCGGTGACTAACACCTCTCCCGGACGTATTAGTTGACTACTGGACCCGTTTGAATCTCTGAATGGCATAAAAAGTGTTAAGATCGACATATGATCACGGCTAGTTGTGTTTTTTAAACGCTATGTTTTGGACACGGTTATTCGTCCGCGTCTGAAAAAATATCCACGTCTACGTCGTGGAGAAGGTGTTTTTCGTTCTCCTTAAAAACATCTATATTTATGATTAATTCGAACACCTTGATCATGCGCTATACGGAGGTGGGCTGGAAGAACTTGGCGACTCACTCGGCTTGAAATGATAAATAACGATTTGTTTCCTTCACTGATATATATATATAGATAGTGGAAATAATCGATTCTGCTTCTACGGCAGTTTTCATGTAGTTTGCAGCCATTTTGTACTAACCAGAGTGAAAGCCTATAGCTGGCTGCCACGAATAAGCAGGCAGATACTACTGGACAGCGTGAGAGCCAACAGCTGACTGACACGAATGTTTACTAGCATGCTAGCATGCAAAAAAAATCGATTGCTGCATTCGTCACATGTGGGAAAAATTTAAATCTGCATGGCACTTGACTCCAGTTGGCTCATTCGCTTGCTTAAACTTAACGTTGATTCTGATTCCGCAGAACTGGTTTGGGTGTGAAAAAGTATTTGTTGTTAACATTGTTTTTTCATTCGGTTTTTCCAGTTACGAGTCCTTTTTTAAAGCTGATCGTTTTGTGTTCATTTTGTGTAGTTCTTTTTTCGTAACAGATTTAATGTTTAGTATCGAGCTTCGAAAAAATTCGCAGTGTGAAGAAGTAAGGCATGTAGCAACATCAGCACGGCAAAGGGCACTCCTTTAAAGGCAAGGAAGGGTAAAAATATTTTAAGTAATGTGATAACGATTGCTGTATGAGCCGTTCGATTTTTGAATCAAGCACGGGCAACGCCGGGCTATGCTGCTAGTTTATATATATATATATATATATATATATATATATATATATATTCATGAATTATTCATACATAAAACAAATACAAAGGTTAATGATTTAAATGGCGAGAAATCCATCTTCGCGAACAATTCAATAATATACAAAAACCCCGAATCTGTTTATGAATGAAAAGATCCTATTTTATAAATTTCCGTTGCATCAGATCTTTTTATTTTACAAGCTTTCGTCTGTTCCTACAGATATATATAATTAAATGTTAGTTACTTAGCTGACTGATGTTACCTTCAGCATCCAGATGTACAAGTATAGGATTGGTGTATACGGAATAAATTCTAATAGCCCAAAAACAATATTCTTAAAAGAGTGCTCAATACAGAGTAGACCAAATATAATTATTTATTCGAAAATTATAACATAAAATCACTACAAAAATACCCATTTTCTTTCAACACATCTGGCGTCTTATCAAATGATGATGTTGAATGTAAAATAACGGATTTTAAAACCCTTTATTTTACATTCAAATTAATTAAGCAAAATTAATTAAGAAATAAATAAAAAAAGAAAGAATGACAGACAGACAGACCGCTGTGGAAATAAGTGAAAAAATCAACGATTAAAAGAAAGAAAGAAAGAAAGAAAGAAAGAAAGAAAGAAGTATAGGAAAATTAAATAAAGAATGGTGTAGATCGATAAATAAAGATAAAGAATTTAAGTCGTAAAAAGACTGAAAAGCGGCAAGCGAAATGAAAGAAAATGTAGTAAGAAAATGTAGTAGAAAGAAAGAAAGAAAGAAAGAAAGAAAGAAAGAAAGAAAGAAAGAAAGAACGGGAAATGAAAGTAGAAAATGAAGAAAAAATGAAATAGAAAGAAAGAAAGAAAGAAAGAAAGAAAGAAAGGAAAATGAAAGAAAAATTAAATAGAAGGAAGACAGCAACTAAGGAAAGGGAAAGAATAATGAAAAAAGAAAGAAACGCGTTGTAAGAAAAAAAGAAAGAAAGAAGAAAACAAAGAAAGAAAGAAGAAAACAAAGAAAGAAAGAAAAAAAAAGAAAGGGAAATGAAGATAAAGAAAATTGGAAACGAAGAGTCAACTAGAAGCTTGAGATTTTAGATAAGTTATAAAAACCGCTTTCTGTTTATGATTTTACTTTGCTCAGAATACCCCTACCCCCACCCCTTTGTAATAGCTTTAAAATTTTCGAATTGAAAATTTACATAAAAAAATTATATTTTCATTCAAATGAGCAACTATTCTCTGCTTAATTATTTTGCAATAAAAATATTTTCCAACAATATAAGCAAATGTGTTGTTTTTCTTTTTCATGTTGTCAGCTGCTTTCGAGGAACGCAACACGAGAAACATATTGAATTGATTCGTTATTCAATAAGAAGGTAGGAATTGACAGAGGAGATATATAAAGAGAGGGGGAGAGAGAGAGAAAGAGAGATAAATTATTCATGTAGGCAGACGATCAGGTTGGATTAAAATGGAGAAGCGATTAAAGAAATTGTGGATGTAAACTATTCATTTTTCTTCAATTAATCAATGATTTTTTGTTTTTGTGCCACATACAAACGTGCAATGAATGGCTATGAATTTCGTCTAGGACAGTGTGTAGCGATTTCAGATGATGTCTAATGATTTTGATTAGGGTTGTGTACAATTCTCATCTGTGATATTTTTTGTGCTACACTTTATAACATTTTCAGAAGATGATCCAGGATTTTGAGCAATCTAAAATTCTAATTTATAATTTCTTTTACCCCACATTAAAATGGCTTCATGGAGTGATCCAGGATTTTGAGAAGTATAATGTATAATACTGATCTCAGATTTTTTTATGCCACATGTTATAATATTTTCAAAAGATGATCCAGGATTTTGAAGAAACTCATATGCAATTCGAAACTATAATTTCTTGTGCCACATGTTAAAATGGCTTCAGGGACTGAACCAATATTTTGAGCAGGTGATGTACAACTAGAAAAATATACATGACATAGATGGTTGCCAATGTCTTGGTTGTAAGGCTGAGGACTTTCTGTATATTTCAGCATTTTTCAATTTGCCAAATCTTTTTCGCACGGGAATTGACAAGATAAAAAATATATATCTAATAAAGAAATTTACAACAGAACGAATAAATACAAATTTTATAAGAGGATGATGGAAAATAAAGATACTATGAAATGGAAAACAAATATTAATTTTTGACTTGTAATTTTCTCCTATGTTATTTTTCGTTTATTTTATAATGAAATTAATAATAATTGATAATACTCAATTTAGAATTAAAGATAAAATATTTTTTTCGTTTGTTTTCAAGGCGAATTTATATTTATTTAGGACTTATTTTTATGTCTAAAATTTCTTTATCGAGATATTTTAAAAATAATTTTAATTGTGATTGCCTTTGAGCAGGGGGTTCCGGACCACTTGGATCTGCCCTCCCCTCTCCATGCCGAGGTTTGAGCAGCAATCGGTGTCAGAAATATTGTTTTTGATTCGTGCTGTGCAAGGTTGGCGGAAATTTAATAGAGGAATTAATGAATCTTTAATTGGTGCAGAAGGTGAATGTGAGGGTCGAATAGCCAATGGCATTGGGAGAAAGCACCCTCATCTCCCGGCCCGTCCCCTATACAGAACTGCACTTACATCACCATGAAGAGGCGGGCATAGTCGCTTTCCGGAGATGAACATAAAAGTACCTAATGAGAAAAAAATAATAAAAAGAAAGAAAGAAAGAAAGAAAGAAAGAAAGAAAGACGAGGAAGAAAAGAAAAATAAGGAAAGAGGAGGAAGTTAAAAAATGAAAACAGAAAGCGGAAAAAATAAATGAATAAAGAAAGAAAGAAAGAAAGAATGAAAGAAGTAAAGAAAGAAAGAAAAAAAGAAGAAAAAAGAAAGGACAGAAATAAAGTTACAGAAAGAAGAGGCAGACTAAAAAGGAAGAAAGAAAAATAAAAGAAAACAAACAAAAGAAAGAAAAGAAAAATGAAAAGAAAAAAGCAGACGCAGTTTAATAAAAAGTAAAGTAAAAAAAGGAAAAAAAGGACGAAAGAAAGAAAGATGGAAAGAAAGAAAAAGAAAGGGAAATTCAGTTTCATAAAAAGTAAAGCAAATAAAAGAAAGAAAGAAAGAAGGAAGGAAAGAAAGAAAGAAAAAAGAAGGAAAGAAAGAAAAAAGAAGGAAAGAAAGAGGGAAAGAAAGAAAAGAAAAAGGGAAATTCAGTTTCATAAAAAGTAAAGCAAATAATAAAGAAAGAAAGAAGGAAAGAAAGAAAAAAGAGGGAAAAAAAGAAAAAAAGAAAGAAAAGATTATTACACTAAGAAAAAAGAAAGGAAAATACAAATTAATAAAAAGAAAGAAAGAATTCATCAGAGTAAGAGAAGAAGGAAAAGAAGAAATGGAAATGCAGAAGTAAAAGAAAGAAATGATTAGAGGAAGAAAGAAAATAAAAAAAGAACGAAAATACAGATTAATAAAAAGAAAGAAAGAAAAAAGAATATATTAAATTAAGAAAGACATGCAGATGCAGAAAGGAAGGAATGAAAGAGAGAAAGAAAAAAAGAAAGAAAGAAAAAAAGAATCGAACAAAAGAGGGAATAAAGAAGTAAGATGTAAGAAAATGAATAAATAATTTATGAAAGAAATACAGGAAGAAGAATTCCCCGAAGAAGGACAAGAAGCGGAAAAAAAAAAGTGGAATAAAAAAAAATGAATAAAGAAGAAAAAAAATAAAATAAAATCAAAGATAAGAAAAGGAAGCCAAGAAATAATGGCAGAAAAAGGAAGGAAATATTTAAATCATTAGAGTTCAAGTTCGATTCTCACCATACTTGGTTTCTCCTCTGCGTCCTAGTGCCAGTGTTGCCTTGCTCGGGGGTGATGATTAAAAAAAACAACAACAACATCCACCCACATACGCGTGCACAACATACAGACTGACATATATACATGCATATATAAATAAGTGGACATTGAAGGCAACAGCCATCGGCGACAGTCTGTTTCATGTTTATACGCAATCGTCAGCACAAATGCCGCTGGGTATTGACTTCAGAGTCCATATATATATATACATATATATATATATATATATATATATATATATATATATATATTTTGAACAATAAAAAAAAAATTAAAATCTTCAGACACACTGGGTTGTAGATTAATATTCTTTCGTTTTTTTTTATTATTATTCCATTTAGATTCCTCGACTAGTTTCGGCCGAAATGGCCATCATCGGGAGGAGAAATATTTCTGCTTGCTGCTAGCACTAAACTACAGAAATGAATGTATGTATATATATATATATATATATATATATATATATATATATATATATATATATATATATATATATATATATATATATATATATACATTCTATCTCTGATATTGAGCACTTTATCCCATAAACATAGCATATCTTACAACATTAAAATTATATTTCATCATATATATATATATATATATATATATATATGTGTGTGTGTGTGTGTGTGTTATTATAAATTAACTGATTTAAAATATGGTTTTAAATCAGTTAATTTATAATATTTATGCTCTGTAAATTTACAATGAGCACTGTTTTCTAAAAATAAAAATATCAATAAGAACACCAGATTATATATCTTACTGTTCTTTCTTTTTATTTAGACACACACACACACACACACACACACACACACATATATATATATATATATATATATATATATATATATATATATATATATATATATATACTACTACTACTACTACTACTACTACTAGTAATACTCGGTTGGAAAGAACCACATATAGCAAAACTTGTAAGTCTATCAAAACAAATTGGTAGCCGAGAAAAAAAAATTGTAAAAAAAAAAAAATTAGAAATATCCAAACAGGGTGATATAAATCAACTAGTGTCTTAAGATTTTAGTCTAAGAAAAAACAAACAATTACCCAAGGAAGAATGAGGAATAAAAAAGGAAAGAGCTAAGAACATGAAAACAATCGTCCAGAATTCAAGCTCAATATCCCCTTCACCCCCCAAAAAAAACCCATCCAACACGAGTAAAAGTAACTCTGGCTCTTTAGGTTTATATATATATATATATATATATATATATATATATATATATATATATATATATATATATATATAAAATTTTATCGTATAGACAAAAACAGTTTGCTCACTACAAAGATGCAACTACGTTTCGGTAGATTTCAACTGCACCTCGACGGGCGAGAACCAAAAATTGTTATAAACAATTCTACATTTAGGCAAGCCGTATGTGAAACGTCACTTCGTTTTTCCATTTGCTTGAGAAAAAAATATAACATACACACGCTCACACACACACATATATATAATTATAATTATTTTTTAAAAAAATATGATTTTTAAAAATAATTATAAAAATTATAAAAAAGTAATTATAAAAAATAAAAAAATGATTATAAAAAAATTAAAAAATAATTATAATTTAGACTCTACTTTTGTATTGAGAACTGTTTTTAAAAAATAAAAACAAAAATACTAAAGATCTCAAATTATTTACCTAACGTGTTCTTTCCTATTTTTCTATACATTTGCACACCCACACACACACACATATATATATATATATATAGAGAGAGAGAGAGAGAGAATATATATATATATATATATATATATATATATATATATATATATATATATATATATATATATATATATATATATATATATATATATAGAGAGAGAGAGAGAGAGAGAGAATATATATATATATATATATATATATTTCACCTAAATGGATCTTCAGGGCGCACTGGATTGTTGTTTTTTTTTTTCTTTTGGCTTGGCATTACGATGTTAGGCGATTTTTTTGACTTACTCAGATGTTTTAGTCTTTTTTTTTTAATTTTTTTTTCCCTAGATACGAGTTTCTTTGAATATGTTTTTATTTGCAAATTGTACTATCCGCGTTTATTTTTATTTATTTTTTTAGCAGTCGAGTATAGGTATTAAAATAAACATAACACACACACACACATATACACACACACATATATATATATATATATGGGTGGTGTTAGGTTGATCGATTTTAGGACATTACAACCCTTATATGGTTATTTATTGTTGAATTATCTATTGAACACCCGATGACGATCGAACTTGCTACCCAGTGGTAATAATCAACCAAGCAAGACTTGCGAAACATGACCCGACCCGGAAGCACTTTCAAGTAGATTAAAAGCACATGATAATCAAACTCGCTGTTGCAACATTGATCGAAGATATGATCTCCTTCCCAACCATACTTTTTGGGACGTCCGTTTCATCTAGTATGGCAGAAGGTCAAATGCAAGGATAACTTCGACAGTCAAGTACAGTTTGAAGCCTCCCGTTTTCATGTTGTGCGCATGCGTGTTTTGGTTAGCAATTAGGCGGATGCTATTTTCAGCCGTTAGCTAAAAATTTTGCTCCGCCAAACGTTTTGCTTCTGTTAATGCAAATTTCATTCCTTTATTATTTAACTGCTTTTTTCTCTCATTTCGGCATCGACTTGTATTTTAAACATCCAGAGCCTTTCTTTTCTGACCCATATGTACACGTTAACGCAGGGTTTTTTTTTCTGTATTTAAAATCATATTTAATTTTCAAAAATTATTGAAAAAAAAAAATCTATAATTAAAAACAAAAAAAAATTGCGATATTTAACAAGCGCGATGACTTTAAAGATTGTCTTAAATAAAAAATATTGTAAATTGTTTTTTTTATTTCTTTTAAATTGTTCGTTAAATTTTAACATTTTAGTAAGGAAAGTATTTTTAGAATTTAAACATTTTATAAAATGCTTAAATTTTAAAAATAAAAGTATTATTAATATTGAAACATTTTATAAAATTTCTAAAAATATCTAAATATTAAAAAAAAATCTAAAATTAAAACAAACAATTGATAAAAAAAAACCCTTTTTCATGTACATTATACTTTTTCATCTAATGAAGATATTGCCAGTTATCATCGTGAGAATTTTCACCCAATACAAGCGCAAACACTAGAGGTAGAGGGTGATCGAATATGATTAGTGTATGATCGTAAGACGATGTGGCAAAAGTGCAATTTATGAGGATATGTAAGAAAGATAACGATTAACCCTAGACTTGAAGCGGTTAAGAGCCACTCAAGGTAGAATGTTGCTAAAATGTGACTGGTCTATGAACATAAGAGGAGAAGGTAATAAGAAGTTTCATTTATGAGGATATGTAGGAAAGGTAACGGTTAAGCCTAGACATGAAGATACTGAGCCACTCAAGGTAGAGTGTTACTATAATGTGGTTGGTCTATGGACTTAAGAGGAAGCGGTAGGAAGTGCCTTTTATGAGGATATGTAGGAAAGATAACGTTTAACCCTAGACTTAAAACGATTAAGATTGCTGTGAACGGGAAAGCATCCTCCCCGGAGTCTGTTCTACAAAGTAGTGGTTTTTCATTCTTACTAATAAAATACAAATGAATGGGGATGATTTGTCTCAGTATAGGAGGTATAGTGGGTTTTATTCATGAAGCTCAGTATTTGTGAAACACATGAAAGTGCGTTCTTGTACAAATTAATTGAAAGAAACCGCTTTAGTTTCCTTTCTTTCACGATACGGTCAGTTTTAAACCCACTGGAGTGAGAGAATATAATCGATTTCTAATTTTTCCTCAGGTTAGGTCATTGGCAGTAGTGTTCAGAAATATGAATCTATTTTAAGAGTGTACGATGAAATTTGTTTAGCCTTGAAAAATATATTGCATCATTCATGATTGCATTAGATTTTTATCACGCCTAGACACTAGTATCCCAACTCTCGATTAGTTGTCCTACGGCCATTGTCTGCGATGGACGTTACTCTAAGGAAGAGTAAGAAAATTTGTAATGCTTCACGAACACACTGGAAAGTCTTACCAGTAAGCAAATGAAATTATTATAGACTGACCTGGAAACTCTACTGATTTAAATCCAATCGAGAATCTGTGGTCAGTTTGGAAGGAACGAATTCGAGAAATGGACATACAAAGTACTAACATGTGAACTGGGTCATGTTTCAATGGAAAAATACGGAAAAGATTCTATAATAACGGAATTATTCGTTTTGTTTCAGTTAATGTGCACAAGGGTGTAGCTCGTCATAACATTTGCGAGAGACTTGAAAGGTTGCCTCTGTGGTGGAAAGACGCTGTAAAGTGGAAAACTTTTTCCTTCTTTTTTTTTTTGCCATCGAGACCACTTAGCCGATTTTGAAATCTATCTCGGTTAGAAAGTGAAGATTAAGCAACTCCGGCTCTGATAGAGCATTATTACTCCATTTTTTTTTTCCACTGATCTGGCTCTTGTAAAGATAAAACATATCAGGAGGAATCAGGTGCTTTCTAGAGTGGTACCAAATTGTTATCAAGATCACCGTTTTGATTAGGATTACTTCGTGTTGGCGCCGATTCTTACTGAGTTCCACGTTCTGGTGACCTTGTGGCAGACTCATCTAAGTTCAGTCATATTAACAACCGGTAATAAACAAATTGATTCATATTGCATGTACGAATAAAAAGAAGTATGACATTGATTATGGCTCTTCACTATTTCTTGTAGCTCTTAATAAACTTTGTCTTTTTGTGATCTCTCCTAAACCCTGTTTCACCAGCCATTCTGGCTAGATGTAGCTTTAAATTCCATGCTAACAGTTTCTTTTCTCGTACTTCTCGCTTGTGGAACACCCTTCCGGCTGAGTGCTTTCCAGCCAAGTTTAATCTGCAAAAATTTAAATGCAATGCCAATCGCTGTCTACTGTGCTCCTGATTACTCTTCTTCTGTTTTTGCTTTCTGGCAACTCCTTGTGTCTTAGTGGCTTTATTGCCTTGATTACGGTTTTTTTATAAAATATACATAGTCATGCAGCCAAGGTAAATCCGCATTTTGACAGATCTTGTTTTTAATCAGTCTAGGTGTTTAGTCACTCTCCTCAATAGAAAAGCCTGGTGGGGGATCATTTTTAGACGCTGATGACCCGACCATATGGAGGAGTATTACTGAGTGTAATAATACCATTAACATTCATAGGATGACTCGCACACGCCATCCCTAGAAAATATACCCCGTTTATTTAATATGGAGATGATGATTATTATTATTTAGTGAGTGCAGACCTCACAAGGTACACCCATCGCTTGTGATTTTATGCCAATTTTAGCTAATCTAAATAAATCTTTTCAAGGTGGTATATTTTGGTTAACAAGGAAACAAAGATCTGATATGTTATATATAAACACTTATATGGCAGCGAATGCTGTACAATCACTTCACAGATGAGGAAAAAAGTTGAAAAGGCAGAGATGTAGTTCTACAGAAGGATGTTGAGAATACCATTGTCAGAACATATGAGCAATTAGGATGTTTTAAGAAGAATATGAACTACAAGGAAACTGCTGCTAAAAACATCAAAGTAATTTGAAATTTCTCTAATGCATAACGGGGAAAGAAGGTTTGGAGAATTCAATACTCACAGGCCATATTGAAAGTAGTAGGAAAAAACAAGATTGAGATTGAGTGAATGGATGGATGTTAAAAGAACAAAAATATCAGATAATGCGTAAAAAGCAAGAAATAACAGGAAGTAGTGGGGAGCCATGATCACCTACGCCATGAAAAGACACGACAAATAAAAGATTATCTGAAAGTTCTTGGACTGTATTTTCAAAACTGAGTGGTCATTCATACGCAAACTAGTTAGTCTGACAGAGGGTTTATAGTTGTGTAAGGGATGTTTTCTGACACTGAAACGGTTCTGTAATCTTTACGATAGCTGACACATTCGAGGAAGGAGTCTGATCAGCAGATTTCATACCAATAATTTCGTAATAATTGCAATAAAATCGGACTCACTGAAATCAAACAAGAAAGAGTGACAAAAACAAGTATAATTACGTATAGGATGTAAATAAAACAGGAGGACAGAAAGTGTTTAACCATGTTTCATACCTCCTCCCTCGATAACTGAAAAATATGGACAAAAATTAAAATGGAAAAACACCAAACAGCTGGTGTTTATATAAATGAAATATATAATTGTCAAAAGCTGATAATCTTCAAATCTAATCCTTTATACTTACAAAGAGAGGACTGGAAGGTCTCAACATATATAGATCCTGAGACCTTTAAACGAAATTAACGTAAACCTCCTTCATTACCGATAACATGTGCTGGCTATAGGATTGAGCATATGTAACAAACACTTAGCTATCACCGACCCAGATGACTTGACGAACACTTGTAAATTAACGCATTTTTATTTCCGATTATTAGCTAGTACCTGTTGGGTTATTCTTAAGTCCAAACTATGACTCATTCTCATACTTAACATGGTTAATTACAGAACTAATATGGTTAGGGGGCAGAACGTCTCTTAGGATCATTTCTCCTTGATTGATTTTGGTATGTCATTTTTTATTACAATATTTTTATATTAATAAATTTTATATCAGTAGTAAGATGTTAAACTTCAAAGAACTACGTTAGACTTTTAGTGAGGTTTCTTTAAATCGAACACACATGTTTCAAGAATGAGTTTTTCAGTATCTGTCTATATTTCTGAGATGAGGTATTATGTACACTATTTACATTATTCGAACTATTGTCCTCATCTTTGTTGCCATATATATTACAACGTTTCGGCCTTTCAATATCTGTCTATATTTCTGAGATGACGTATTATGTACACTATTTACATTATTCGGAATATTGTCCTCATCTTTGTCGCCATATTTATTACAACGTTTCGGCCTTTCAGTATCTGTCTATATTTCTGAGATGCGGTATTATGTACACTATTTACATTATTCGGACTATTGTCCTCATCTTTGTTGTCATATATATTACAACGTTTCGGCCGTTGTACGCTCCCGCCTTCAGGTGTTTGGAATGTCGAACTGAACCCTTTATTTCGCTCACCGGGGTAGACTGTTCTAGTTCCACGTGCCATGTTTAATAGATGTCCGTTATCAGTTATCTCCTGTTAATCCCTCTCCATGTTCACCACTGTCTTATCCGGGTATTGAACTCACACTCTTTGGGTCTTGCCACTGGATCTAACCAACGCCTTTATCCACTGTTCCATGTGTCCTCAAGGACAATTAACAGGAGATGACTGATAGCTGACATCCATTAGACATGGCACGTGGAACTAGAACAGTCTATCACAGTGAGCAAAATAAAGTGTTCAGTTTGACATTCCAACGACCTGATAAGGCCGGAGCGTACAACGGCTGAAACGTTGTAATAAATATGGCGAAAAAGATGAGGACAATAGTCTGAATAATGTAAAGAGTTTTTTAATAGCAAACTAAAACGAGGAAAGCGCCATTACAAATATAAAAAAAAACAGTAAAAATATTTAGAAATTATCTATGATGTCTGTCCCACAAGCATTATCATGGGTAAATCATAGGTATCGCGTTTATTTGGAAGTACCTACTAAATCTGCTTGGGGGTCCGTCCTAGTCTGTATGCTTTCCAATAACGCTTATAATTATAAGAAGGCATGGTTATGTGCAAAAGGGGGTTGCTCAAATTTCAAATTACAGGTCAGGGATACAAAAATCAAGCAGGTACAGAAATTTATATTACAGAAGACGGACAGTGCAATACTGAGATCCGAAAACGTATGGAATGGCCGAAGATGCCTTCCAAAAGCTAAGCAGAGTATTAAGAGACAGAAAATTTTCGTTAGAAACAAAGAAAAGAATACTGAACTGTTACGTGATATCTGTCATCTTGTATGGCAGCCAATGCTGAACAATCCCGTCAAAGATGAAAAAGAGGCCACAGAAATCTGGTTCTACAGAAAGATGCTCATATATCATGGGCCGAACATGTGAGCGACAACGATGTTTTGGAGAAAAGGGAAACGAAGAAGAAACATATATATAACACCAGGAAGATGCAGTTAAAATTTTTGGGGTACGTAATGAGGAAGGAAGGCTTGGAAAATCTGATACTCACTGGACAGTTAGAGAGAAAGAGGGACAGACGAAAGCAGCACGTAACATACTGCTATCCATTTGCTTGAGCAAATGGATGGCAGAACAGGGTTTGCGAGAAATAACAAAAAGGCAAAACTTATTAAGAGCTACAAGGAACAAGAAGATGTGGAGCGCCATGATCGCCAACGTCCTTAACGGACATGGCACATAAAAGAAAAATGTATAGATTAGAGAGCTTAATAAATCTCGTTTCAGTGAGCTATTTATGTCCTGGCCCCGCTCCAGATCTCTCCAGAACGGATAAAATACGTCGACGTCCAAGGACAACTCTCCTATGCGATCAATTAGACGTCTTTTTCTAAACAAAGCTTATTTACGCCTAACCGCCCTTAATGAATGAAGTAGGAGGAGTTGTTTCCTTCCACCTGGCGTGTACAATTTGTGATGGGCGTGCGAAAGACAGACGGTGAGAGAACATGAAATGCTGTCATGACTCCGCGTAGAAGAGCTATATTTAGAAAGGAAAGGAGCTTTTGACAAGTAAACATAATCAAAAATGCTTGGTCAACAATTTAAAAACAGAATAAGAGAATCTCTTTTATCTGGGATTTCCTTGCTTGCTGACAAGAATATAATGCTGTCAAACTTGCATTTAATCCCCAGCCTTCTTTCATATAAATTCTTTGTACTCATCTTTGTTGCTATTATCAAGAACGTTCCAGCACTTGTGTCCGCCAGTCGTCCCAGTGGCGTAGCTAAGTGGGGTGGGGTGGCGGACCACCCCGGCTGCCAGCACAGGAGGGGTGACACAATGTTTTTTCAACCAGACTAAGGTGCCAAAAATAGTCTGAAAACAGTAGTGGAGACGCAGGTTTTCGCAGGCGGGCATATGACCCCACAGAAATAATTTATGACCCTCCAGTTTTGTAATAAATTATCGGAAAATTTGTGAGTTGAAAAAATAGCAATGTTTTCAGCTTTCATGTGTTTCAGTTGCTACAATCTTGGTTACTAACAATTGAGACATTGTTGTAACATTTTATCCGTTGATATGGTGTCTTAACTCTGCATCATTAATAACAACAAAGCGAAATACGAAGCCAAAAGTGCAACAATTTCAGTCTTGCCTGTGTATCAATTCACTGAGATACAATTTTCCATTGAGTGAGCGATATACTTTTGAATATATCTACTAGTGTTGGGACGATTAATCGGAATCGGAATCGAGAATCGGAAAAATCGGAACTTTTTGGGGGTATCGGAAAAATTTGTGCCTATTTTCCGATTCCAAAAACGATTCTTTTAAATTTTTACCCGTATTTTCCATTATTGGTACAGAAATATTTATTATTGGTAAATAAATATTTATTGTTTTTAAATGATCACTAAAACTAAAATCATAATAACATAAAAATACGATGTAAATTTATTTTACTTGTATAAAGAAAAACAAAAAAAATAAACTTTGCATAAATTCTCTAGGTAACCTTTAAAAGAAATAAAGTTGATTTACAATGTTCCGAAAAATGCTTAAAAATTAAATAAAACATTTTTGTCAAGAAAAATACTTTCAAACATCATTGATAATTAAATGGTACCCAGAAAATAATGCAACGGAAAATTGGACACCGGAAAATTGGACACCGGAAAATTAGCAACAGAAAATTATGTCAACCATGAGCCAGTCGAGACAGTCGGATCTGGCTGTGCTGCCCATTGAAAACGAGCTTACAAGACAAAGATTTTGACGATGTCATTGACCAGTTTATCACAATGAAAACAAGAAAACATTCATTCTAAGACTATAGTATCGAATGTCATTCCTTTGTGTATTGCCGTGTTTTGTATTTAGTTGTTCTGAAAGTGAACAGTTGCATTTTAAAAATCTTTTGATTTGAACTGATTATTTTGTGGTATTGGATTTTGTCTTGGATCATACATGTAAACAGTAACGTACAGGTCAGTAAAGTAGAGGTAGATCATGTATGAAAATTTAGATACAGCTAACCATTCAGCATAGGGTGAATCGGGGTCATTGGGGTGACATTTGAGTCGTCCTCAGGTGTTTTTCAAGGAAATTTGATCTGAACCCTTATTTAATATACAGGGTACATCAGTGATTCCAAACCAATTTTGGCTCATTCCCCACTTTGGTATTTCTAAAATTCTGGTGTCACCCGTAATTCTTACATATTCAAAATTTTATTGCAATTCACATGAAGGAAACTTGAAAGGCCATTAACTTGATCTCTAAACAAGCCTCCAAAGACCATGGCGTCCATGAGAGGGATAATTTTTTAAAAAACAAAAGGACAGTCAAAAATATATAGTTTCAAACATATAATTCTTTCGATACATGACTGACGAGGCAGACTTTTCCCGCAGTAGGTTGCTATTTCTTTCTGCGGTAAACCAATTGCCATCCAAGGCTATAGAACCCGGTCTGTCCTGCTATTTATCCATAGCTGGGAGCAGAAGAAGAGGATTAATGCCTTTCCCAAGGATATTAACACGTAAGTGAATGTAATGGTTTCGACTCGAAAGTCAGTCAGTTATGTGCCATGTATGATACACGCTTAGACGACTATGCATCTATCGATACATGACTGACGAGGCAGATTTTTTTCCCGCAGAATGTTGCCATTTCTTTCTGCGATAGAACAGCCAAGGCTACAGAACCCGGTCTGTATTAGAACGTAATGTAATGGATTTGTCTGGAATTCGAACTCGGCTCCCCGATTTTTCAATCCGCTCCGCTATCCATTACTCCACCGTGAAAGGCGGAAATACGAAATATTTGAATGAAAGATTATTCTGTAATATACTTCAACCATTTTAATCATGAAATAATAATGCAAATTGAAATTTGAGCTCACTAGAAAACAATTTACTGTTAATAACTCATTCTTGAATTGTCCCATTATTCTGCAGTAAGTCGAAGCGTGCACATCCTACGCATGTTCCGCCAAAATATTACCACGCCCCACGTTGGGAATCATTGCTTTACAATGACGTTATTTTATGCTATAATTTGTGGTATACACCAACCTCCTTCGAATAGGCTAGAGTATTGTCTACTTTTATCTTCTTGAAAAGGGCTTCTAGATTAGTCATAAAATTTTTTGACATAAGGTTACTAAAGTTGTTTAAATATATATAGTTTCAAAACAGAGAATTGAAAGGCAAAAATATAAAATATTTGAATGAAAGCTTATTCTGTAATATACTTCGATCATTTTAATCATGAAATAATAATACAAATTGAAATTTGAGCTCACTAGAAAACAATTTACTGTTAATAACTCATTCTTGAATTGCCCCATTATTCTGTTGGTATAGTAAGCCGAAGGGTACACATCCTACGCATGTCTCCCCAAAATATTACAATGCCCCACAGATCATTGATCAGTATGAACCTGGAAGATTCCAAGCTGTATTCTGGAGAGGTGTGTTCATCTCTACAACATTAATATTCATTTAACCATGCCATAAAAATGCAAAATGATATTTGAGCTCACGTTGGTATAGTAAGCCGAAGGGTACACATCCTACGCATGTCTCCCCAAAATATTACCATGTTGGGAATTATTGGAGTAGATTGTTCTTGTTCACCTATGTCTAGGAATATCTCATCCTATTCATTTTCAGTACTATTTAGCAGCACTTGTCAAGTGTACCTTAGGAAAATTATGAATTTATCTCTCCCCACCCTAGTTATGGATTGAACAGCAGGACGGACTGGGTCCTATAGCATGGGGTTTCTTTTTAAGAGATTAAAAATCACACATTTTCGGGAAATCGTTGCACTATACATAGATATTTTTGGAGGGGTTAAAATTCGCTCAAAAAAAAGAAGAAAAAAACAAAAGAAAACATTCAGGGGTCGTATTATACATGAAGGTATGCGTCGAGTTTAATGGATATCGGCTTGGGAGTTCGAATTCCAGTCGGGTTCGTTAAATTCACTTACACGCAAGTACCTTTGGGAAGTTAGAATTCATGTCTTCTCCCCCCAGCTATGGGTTGAATAGCAGAATAGACTGTAACTTATAGCGCTGGGTGGAAACCAGTCGACTGTTAAAAAAAAAAAACGCAAACCGTGTATTGGCATTTATAAGTCATTTTTCTGCCAAGATACGACAGCAATATTCCACTTTTTTTCGTTTTTTGATCTTTATAAAAATCCTAATCAGATTTATCTTTACCTATTTTCTCACATTATTTTTCACCCAATACAGGGCTCAAGAGCAACTCAAGGTAGAGGGTTACCAAATGTTGTTTTTATGGGCATGAGAATTATAAATAGTGAGGTTATGTAGGATAGAGTCAGTTGATGCTAGAATTGCAGAGGTTAAGATTGTAGTGATCACGGAAGCATCCTCTCAGGAGTCTGTTCCACAAAGCAGCAAATCTTGGGAAGAAGCAGTCCAAATAGATCTTAAGTGAATGGGTATGGTTCACCCCTGTGAGCATAGCATGGGGGGGTCTTAACTGTAGAGATCAAAACTAGTGGAACTAGGCAATGTAGCTCATTAGAATGTTCTCGAATAATGATAGAGTAGTAATAAGCTTGCAACATTGTATCTATGGGAAAGGGGGGGTATAGGATGGAAAATAATTCATCACCTACTAGGCTGTATAAATGCTTCTGAACTATGTCAAGGCTGAAAAAGAAGATTGGGCAGCTCCAGTCCAGATATGACAGCAATACTACAGTTTTTGTTTGATCTTTATAAAAGATAGGGCATGGCAGGTGGAGTCATGTACTTTCTGAAGCAGTATAAGAAGCTGAGGGATGTGTGTTGTTGTGAAATGGACAGTGGTTCAGAATGAGGAATCAGAGAGCCAAGTTCAAATTCAAGTCAGTTTCATTACATTCACTTACACACAAATACCCTTGGAAAAGATATGAATCCATCTCCTCTCCCCCACTCCAGCTATGGGTTGAATAGCAGGACATTCTGTTTTCTATCACCATGGTTGGCTACTAGCTTACCACAAGAAAAAACAGCAACCTAATGTGAGAAAATCTCCTCCTAGTCAGTCATAAATCGAAAGAGACATGATCACGCAAGCATGTAGCCTGCATAGAACTTAACTGACGGATAAGAAGCTGACCCTTTTTGCAACATCTTTACTAATGGACCATATGTATAAGTTTCATAATTGAATTTGAACCCCAATAGATGCTCAAAGCAGGGAGACTTTTTGAGAGTGTAACCATTCATTATGACTCGTGAGAATTTAAGGCGAGCTCAATCATTATAAAAGGTTACTAGCTTGGTTTTTATTGTTACAATATGAGGGAAATAATTTTGGTAAAGGTATGAAGCCATCACTACTCCCCTAGATATGGGTAAAACAGCAGAACAGTTTTAATCATACAGGCTTGGTTGGCATATAGTTTTCTACTGATAGAAATGGCAACCTACTTTGGGAAAATCTTCTACCTAGGCAGTCATGAATCAAAAGAGATGATTGCCCAAGCATCTATCACATGTGGCACTTATCTGACTCATATGAAGCTGACTAATTTTCAGCATCCTTACTGACAGATATATGAAAGCTGGGGTGAATTTGAACCTCAATAGATGCTCAAAGCAGGGAGACTGAGAGAGTAAACAATCATCATGACTCGTGAGAAATTAAGGACACGTCAATGATGATAAAAAGTTACTAGCTTGGATTTTATTGTTACAATATGAGGGAAATACTTTTGGTAAAGGTATGAATCTATCACTAATCCCTCAACTATGAGTAAAATAGCAGAACAGATTTGATTCTATAGGTTTGGTTGGCATACAGTCTTCGGCCGATAGAAATGGCAACCTACTGTGGGAAAATCCTCTACCTAGGCAGTCACGAATCAAAAGAGATGATAGCCCAAGCATGTATCACAGATGACACTTAAATGACTGATATGATGCTGACCGTTTTTTTTGGCATATTTACTGGTGGATCATATATATGACTTTCACTTGAAAACAGGGGTGAATATAAACCCAAATGGATGTTCAAAGAAGTGTGCCTCTTTCAGTGTGTAGACGTTCATCATGACATGTAAGAATTTAAGGACAGCTCAATGATAAAAAGTTACTAGGTTGGTTTTTATTGTTACAGTATGAGGGAAATAATCTTAGGAAACTCTATTTACATTGTACTGTTTTGAGAAAAGCTATTTACATCATACAAGTCGGGGAAGGGCTACTTACCATTGTCTCTGTAATCCAAATTACTTACAGGGAAAGTGCACTGGTGGACGGTATTCAGTTGTTCAGCAAGTTCAATGCTTCACTGAAATGACCTTACATGACACTCAAATTGTAGCAAACCACCTACATTCCCTCCGTATTCCATCTGTGAGAAGTAAGTTTCATTCTAACAGCTTCTTCCCGAGAATCACTGCTCTGTGGAACCGACTCCCAAGTAGATGCTTCCCCGATCACTACAATCTTAATCGTCTAACCTTCACGGTCAGGACCCACCATGACACTCAAATTGTAACAAACAACACACATTCCCTCTGTATTCCATCTGTGAGAAGTAACTTTCATTCTAACAGCTTATTCCCGAGAATCACGGATCTGTGGAACCGACTCCCAAGAAGATGTTTTCACCGATCACTACAATCTTAATCATCTAACCTTCACAGCTAGGACCCACCATGACACTCAAATTGTAGCAAACCACCTACATTCCCTCCATATTCCATCTGTGAGAAGTAAGTTTCATTCTAACAGATTCTCCCCAGAATCACTGATCTGTGGAACTAACTCCCAAGAGGATGTTTGCCCGATCAATACAATCTTAATCATCTAACCTTCACGGCTAGGACCCAGCATGACACTCAAATTGTAGCAAACCAACTACATTCCCTCCGTATTCCATCTGTGAGAAGTAAGTTTCATTCTAACAGCTTCTTCCCGAGAATCACTGCTCTGTGGAACCGACTCCCAAGTGGATGCTTCCCCGATCACTACAATCTTAATCATCTAACCTTGACGGCTAGGACCCACCATGACTCTCATATTTTAGCAAAACACCCACATTCCCTCTGTATTCAATCTGTGAGAAGTAAGTTTCATTCTAACAGCTTCTTCCCGAGAATTACTGGTCTGTTCAACCGACTCCCAAGAGGATGCTTCCTCGATGACTACAATCTGCTTAAGTCTATGATTAACCGTTATCTGTCTTTCTATCCGCACAAATTCCCTCTTAACGTAATCCACTACTTCGAGTGGAACCCGGACCTTTTTCAGTGAGAACCCTACAGTAAAAAAAAGAAAGAAAGAAGATTAGACTGTCTTATTCCCTCGCTGTTTTCCACAGAAATTAACCATCTTCGTCCCATTTTTTTTTGTAAAATACATCTATTGAATCCATTCGTACACTTCATGGCCGATGTTTCTTGCCGACGTTCATTAAACGTTCATTTCGGGTAGTTTAACATTATACACCTTCTACGCGGTGACCCAGCCGTTACTTGTATCGAATTGTGTATCTTCCGTTAGCTACAATTTTCTTCATTTTCTCAATCACACACTGCGACATCTCTTGGCAATTTATAGTCCAATCACGTATAACTTCCGGTTCACCAGCAATCTACGCTCTACCATAAAAAGGAAGCAAACTCTGTAACGGTTTCGATCACGTAAGGAACATGGCGACACACTCGGCTTGAAGTGATCAGTTACAATTTGCTTCCTTGACTGATATATATATATATATATATATATATATATATATATATATATATATATATGCACACACTTTAATGTTAATCATACAACCGAGAATTTTTTTTTTTTAAAAAACACACCCCTTTGTCGACTGCGCATACACAAATATTTTTTTGTTTATACGTTATTTTTATAGCTACAACTTATTTGAGTAAATGCTCTTCTTTAATTAAACAACATTAATTACATTTACTGGACTGATTGTTCGAGAAATTTCGCAGAAATTATGCTCTCTCCGACAGGAATCGAACCTGTATTCAATACGGAAAACGTCATGTAACCCTACATGCTGTTTATCCGCAGAGATCTTTCACGTCGGTAAATGTAATTAATACTGTTTAATTAAAGCAGAGAATTTACACAAATAATTGTCTCGATAAAATAACGTATAAACAGTATATTTATTAAAATATATGTCTGATTATATAAATTACAAACATTATGTCTGCGTATTTTTAGCATAATCCTTTCATATTCACGAATATTTTTCCGTATTTTACAATCAAACGATGCAAGTAATTCATTGTAAAAGTAAAAATCACTGTTAAAATAACTGCTACACTACATTTCTTGCCTAATTTGATAGTAATACACGGTAAAATATTCGTGAATATGAAAGGATTATGCTAAAAATAAGCAAACATAATATTCCAATTTATTTAACCAGATTGACTAAAAGAGAATTTCCTGCTCAAGTACCTTTTTTCTTTTTATGTGCTTTGTCCTTTCAAAACGTATGTGATCATGGCTCTCCACTTCTCCCTAACCCTTGTAGCTCTCAAGTTTCGTGCCTCTGTCAACTCACCCAGACCACGTTCTGCCATCCACTTGCCGTATGTCATACGTTACTTTCCCTTGTCTCTTTTCCTTTCTATCCGACCTGTGAGTATCAGATTCTCTAAGTCCTCCTTTCTCATTAACTCTCTCAGAAATTTCATCTGCCTCTTACTTATGTTAGGTATAAGTTTCCTCATTGTTTGCATACTCTAGAAGGCCTCATCGTTGCTCACACGCTCGCTCCATGATATCCTCAGTATCCTTCTGTAGAACCACCTCTCCGCCGCCTGGAGACTCTTCTTCATCTTTGAGGAGACCGTCCAACATTCACCGCTGTATAGGGGGACAGATGTCACGTAGCAGCTCAGTACGCTTTTCTTTTTCACCAAAATAATCCTCCTGCCTCGCAGTACTCTGCCCAAATTTTAATATATTTATATATACATTTCCTACACATAAGGAAAACAATAATTATTACTGATATACATTTGTACATATGCCTTGGTTCTAATAAGGGTGCAAAGATTCCATGAAGTGGTCGATGCTCTAAGAATCTTTTCACCCCCCTCCCCAACACAAGTTAAGCCCAGTAAAGGGGAAGGAGCAGGTGTGCAAAAGCATTTAGAGTTCAATGGAATTGTTTTGCGGCAAGAGAGGAAGAGGATAAAAACAGTTGGGTTGGCAGCCTTGGGCTAGTCCTCGGGTCGATTGATATGAAGGTCATATCAGGAAGTGTCACTTAAGGCCGTCGCTATTAAATGGATGACACTTAATTGGATTTAGCAGCAATGTGGGGTGGTCGCAGAGGTTTAGCTGGAATATGTTTTTAAGTTAAACTGGGGGGCTTAGGGAAACGGGTGGGTTGTGCTAATCAACTGTGTGCTGACCATTTGACCTTTTAACCTTTACTCATTATTCTTTTCTTTTTTATGCTGGTAGAAGAGTTGATTAATCTCAAAACAGGGGCATTAAATTCACTGAATAGTTTGAGAAAATAGCGTTCAAACACACTGGCAAAATAAAATGCGTATTTTGGGTCAGTCAATCAGTTTTATGCGGTGCGTGATACACGCGTAGGCGATCATGTATCTTTCGATACAGGACTGACGAGCAGGATTTCTTCCCTCGACAGGTTGCCATTTCTTTCGGCGGTAGACCAATTACCATCTAAGGCTATAGAACTCAGTCTGTCCTGCTACTTACCCATAGCTGGGTTGGGAGAAGAGGAGGATTCATACCTTTTCCAAGGGCATTAGCACGTAAGTGAATGTAATGGATTCGACGAAAGTCAGTCAGTCAGTTATATATCATGCGTGATACACGCTTTTCTATATTTTTTAAGATTACTGGGGAGTTAAAAGTTATATAAAAAGGCAATCACATTATATTCCCAAAGAACATTTTACAGATATGTCCCCCGTAGAAAAACATTAGATAAACTTCCGGTTGTCTGACAAGCAGTCAACACCTTAAATAAACACCTACATCTGTGTTAAAAAATGCATTCTCCAATATTTGAAACTAAAAGGAAGTAATGGGTTTTAAATGCAATCAGTTAAATTATTTTAAACAATTTTCAGCAATTTAAAAAAATCTCTTCCAGTCAATTTTATTTAGTTTTTAAATGCAGCAAAGTATTTTGCTTATTGGAAATATTAAATTTAATATATTAGCTTGAAATTAAAGCGAAAATAAAAGCTTCAAGAAAGAATTTTAATTTTTAAAATGCATTTTAGACTAGGTACCTCCACGGAAACGCGATACCTAAAGTTTAAAATGAATTTTAAATAATGTCAGTTTCCAGTGACTAATATTTGACCCCCGCCCAAATTCGCTAACGCAAAATAAAATAAAAAATTTTTTTAACCAAAATTTCGAACGTTCTAAAAAGGATCAAAAATATAATTTAATAATGAAAAAATCCTTTTAATAATAACAAAGATTTTGAAGATAAAACTTTGGTTTTATTAAGTTTCAGACATTGTTTTTATCATGGTATGCTAATGTTTTAGCGAATGAGTGGTGATAGCTACTATAATCATTAGGAATTAATAATATATATTTTTGTGTAACTATTACAATGATATATTAGAAAACAAAAAGGTTTATTATAAAATCAAAAGAGGCTTATTGCGCCTTTTTATACTCTCTCGAGTGCCATTCTGATTGGCTCTGAGAGAACGTACGTAATGTTTACTTTTTACCTCAGAAATAAGCGTTAAATGTCAATGTTAAATTCCGCTAAACTCCAGAAATTCTCTTCAAGTCAACCGTTATCTTTTCCTGTATAGCCTCATTTTCTTTCGTTCATGCAACACCAGATAATAACCCTCTACCTTGTGTGGCTCTTGGGTCTTGTATTAGGTGAACATCAGAACAAAAAAGTTGCTTTTTATTAATTTTGGGGCATTTTTGCAACATGACATGCTCTTTTTTAGCGAATAAGTGGAGCTATTTTAAACGTTAGTTATAGCGTTTCTTTAGAGTTATCTACTAAAGTATCATTTTCTCAAGCAGTTATGAAGTCTGTTTGGTGATCTTAGCATGGATACTTTCGAATATTTCGTACACAGATCAGACAGCTAAAAATCCTCGTTTCAATTCTATTTGTTTGACAGTAATGTTACTTATTTGGCATTTGACCATGGCTACCCACTCCAGAAAACTCCTTTTAGCCATATTAAATCAGTTTTGTAATATAGCAATGTATTGGAAATTTTAAATTTATTCTATTAGCTTGAAGTTAAAACATCCCGACTCCAGAGTTTCGGAGACGGACCTATCTGTTCACTCTTCAAGGGTTATCAAGAATTCACTACTTATACTTCTCGATTTTTTCTGTATATGCACTTCTTGGAAGTTTTTTTTCCATAGTGTATGTGTGCGTATGTACTCGTTCGTGCATGTGCGCCCATGCGCCCGTCTTCGCGGATATGTATACGTGCACAGTATAATGGTTATTTGTACTTTTCCTCCCTTTTTTCCCACTTTACACTCATTCCTTAACCTTTTCTGTTTTTTTTTCTTTTGTTATTGCCTTTTATTGCTGTTCGGATTCCCTTTTCTTTCGAGACAGGCTGCCGTTATTTATTTTTATTTTATTTTTATTTTTTTTTTAAGTTTTGAGTGTTCTAGTCTTTTCTTTAGTTAGGAAAATTGTATTTTACTTTTGCATAAACAATTAAACATAATGCTTAAATGATAAATTAAATATTTATGTATACCTTCACTTGGCTATTATTTCGTTCTCTTATTTGATTTGGTGGTATCTTAAGTATTATTATAGTATTAATTGTAGGAGGTTAGGTTTATAATTAATTTGTATTTATTATTGTTTGAATTTGAGCGCATATGCATGTATTTATACGTTTGCGCACAGACACACATACGTACATACATATACGTATATAGATATAAACACATACACATATATATATATATACACACATACAAATGCGCAGGCACAAGCACATGCACACTTTTCTTATTAAACTAGTACTAAAATGGTAAAGTTATTTCACCCCTATTTTCGGTTCATGGTGTATTTTCTTTGCTGTTCGAATATATATATATATATATATATATATATATATATATATATATAGCGAGAGAGAGAGAGAGAGTATACAATATATACTCCCCTACACATGCACCTGCATTCATATATACGAATTTTTAATATATTTTTGTATATGTAGTAGAATAAATATTTGCTAAATTTATATATTATCATTTATATAATGTGACATTTTTATTTAATGGCAAGTAGTTTATTTGTTTCACCCTTGGTGTTATATGTTGAGGTATTAATTATAGAAGGTTAAGTTTGTTCGTTTGCATTTGTTTGTGTTTGTATATATTTATATGCACATATACACATAATCGTATATGTGTGTATATTTAATAGTTGTTCGTTTATTTATTTTTTAAGTTCATATTATGTTTATTTTATTTATTTATTTATTTTTAATTAGTGCTTAGATGGCAAAGTAAGTATATATTTATATGCCTACGTTTATCCATTATTTCAGTTTTCTTGTTTACGTGTTTATTTTTGTTTCTAAAACTAATTATTGCTAATTTTTCCTCTAAGCAGATTTTGCAATTTTTACTGTTAATATTTTATGAAGCTGCTTTTTGTATAATTTCCTTTGGATTTTGATATGGATATTGTTCTCTTTTTATTTCCATATGGAATTTGATAGAGATGTAATGTTTGTGTATTTTTTTCTTTCAAGAACATTTTGTGATTAAAATATCTTTCTTTTAATTTTTTTTCTTGGCACCTATATAATTATTTCTTCTGTGTTAATGCTATTAGTTACGATAGCTTTGTATATTATGTTATTAGCTAAACATTTATTGTTAAGTGGGAAATTTTAGTTCCATGTGATGCTATTATTTTGATGGATGTCATTGTTACTGTTGTTGAAATAGTTATTGGTTTTGTTGACTATATTATATTGTGCTTAGTTATTATATTCTCCATGTTATCCCTGCAGTTGTAACTAATTTTGATTTTATTTTTATAGATAATTTTTATAGAATTGTTTGTCAATAATTTTGAAGAGTACTTTACCTATTTTTGTTTTTATTGTATTGTTATAGAGATGTGTGAACCAAATTATGTTTCTTTTTTTGTTGTTCTTGTTTGGATTGTTTTCGTTTGTGTATTCTAGTTTGAATATCTGATTTTTCTTGGGGCTGATGCAGATGTTTTTTTTTTATTATTGAATATTTGTAAGCTGCGATATATGTGTGTATATTGTATGAATACATTAGGAGATGGTGGAAATTTTGTTAATGACTATTTGGTTGTTATTTGCTTTGGAGTGTATTTTCAGCAGCAATTATTACGTGAGAGTGTACGCGATTGTTTTGGGGTTAATTGCGACGCTCTCACGTTTGCTGGGACCACTTTCGGTTCACACTCCTTCCCAGTGTTTTGAACAGGAGTAGAAGTTGATCCCTTGTTTCGTGTTTAGGACTGGGTTTCCGGTTCATTCTAAAGTCTACTCATTCTGTTTTTCTCCCAATAATCTTTTGCGTATGTGTGTGTGGCATTATCGACTTCTTCGGGGTTAAGTGATAATATATATATATATATATATATATATATATATATATATATATATATATATATAAGTGAACATTGAAGTTAACACTCAGAGGCGACAGGCTGTTTAATGCTGGACGCAATCGGCAGGCCTGCCGATTGCGTCCAGTATGAAACAGCCTATCGACGGAAATCAACGATTCCGACTACACAATTTCCCTCACAAGGCTTGGGTCAACCTGTGGTATGGTTTTCAGGCACTTTCCATTCACCTGACAAATCCACAATGGTGAGATTCGAACCTGGGTATCATTGTCAGAATGTGAAGTTTCGAACTACTTGGCCACGTGCCAAACCTTTACTATATATATATATATATATATATATAACCTTAAGTAGCACTTAAGACCCGCTAGTGATTTACTAACGAGGCCGCATGTCGAGCAAGAGTGAGGATTGTGAGATGAGATCACTGTGAGTTGGCTGACCTTTTAGATCTTGCTCTCGCTTATCAAGGTAAACCGCTAGAAAACCCACACAAGTGATTTGATTAAAGTAGTGAAGGCTTGTGCAGAACCATCCACACTTTTCGGAACTATTGATACACATAGGCGGTGCAAATAAATGCCGCAGACGAAGCAGACAATATGCCTCAGGCTTTTCGTGTAAGAGTTTTCCATCTCCTATACATACATATATATATATATATATATATATATATATATATGATTGAATAAATTACAGACGTTATGTCTGCTAATTTTTAAGAAAATCCATTCATACTCACGAATAACCTTCTGTGTATTGAGGTTAAAGGATGAGAGAAACGTGCTATAGCTGTTTAAATTTCTTTTATTTTCATTTTCCCAAGTACTTTCGATCTTTTTCCAATAAAATAATGTTTGTAATTCATTCAGTCAGACATGTCTAAAAGAGAATTTTCTGCCAAAATACGCAACTCTCATATATATATATATATATATATATATACGCTCCGGCCTTCTTCAGGTGTTTGGAATGTCGAACTGAACCCTTTATTTCACTCACTGGGGTAGACTGTTCTAATTCCACGTGTCATGTTTAATGGATGTCAGTTATCTCCTGTTAATTTCCCTCTGAAAGTTCTCCACTACCTTAACTGGATATTGAACTCACACTGTTTGGGTCCTGTCACTGGATCTAACTAACGCCTTTATCCACTGTGCCATGTGTCCTTGAGGTTAAGATAGTGGAGAGCTTGGAGAGGGGGATTAACAGGAGATAACTGACATCCATTAAACATGGCACGTGGAACTAAAGCAGACTGCCCAGTGAGCGAGGTAAAGGGTTCAGTTCCACATTCCAACCATCTGAAGAAGACCGGAGCGTACGACGGCCAAAACGTTGTAATAAATATGGCGACGAAGATGAGGACAATAGTTCGAATAATGTAAATAATGTACATAATACCTCATCTCATAAATATAGACAGATTCTAATAATCGCTTTTTAAAACAATAAACATCGCCGAGGAGTGTAGGTAGTTAAAATAATAGCAATGTCAAAGGAAGAAAACGCCCTTTTGACACTCCCTATTCTCTTTATCTATATAAACTTCAGTTCCTACTACACTCTCTTTCACTCTTATCACATCTCATCCATCCTTAGCCCCATTCTTTATTTCAACCACTTCTTACCTTTACAATTATTACGCACTGACCGAAACGTTGTGATATTATAATTAAAACAACCAAGATGAGGATAATATTCAATGTGCAAATAATGATAAGTCGTCATGCCAGTAATTCAGACAGAAATAACGGAAAAGCGGGAAAAGCAGACGCTTCTAGTAAATGAGTAATAGTTTTAAGTTAATAATTTTGACAGTCGATTGTCAAATTTGTCAGACTGTCAAATTAATGGTGAACCCTGGCGGTGACCACTTTTCAAAAACAACTTGACATCCTGTCTGCTTTTAGAAAGAGTCAACAGTGAAGAACTCATGTGTTCACTGCAGAAAATCAAAGTAGGCTTCTTTACTTGGATTTATTGTTTATTGTATTTTGAAAAGAACTACTTTTCGTTTCGGATCTTCTCCGCAGAAGAAAATAAAACTCATTCACTGAATATAATTAATTCGCGTGTTCGGTTTGGTTAGGTTTCGTTTGATATATTCTACAATATGGCAAGGTCCTCGACAAAAAATGAAAAAAAGTTGATATTATGTACCCTATTTACATTATTCGGACTATTGTCCTCATCTTTGTCGCTATATTTATTACAACGTTTCGGCCTTTCAGTATCTGTCTATATTTCTGAGATGAGGAATTATACACACTATTTACATTATTCAGACTATTGTCCTCATCTTTGACGCCATATTTATTACAACGTTTCGACCCTTCAGTATATGTCTATATTTCTGAGATGCGGTATTATGTACACTATTTACATTATTCGGACTATAGTCTTCATTTTGTCGCCATATTTATTATAACGTTTCGGCCTTTCAGTATCTGTCTATATTTCTGAGATGAGGCATTGTGTACATTATTTACATTATTCAGACTATAGTCCTCGTCTTTCTCGCCATATTTATCACAAAGTTTCGGCCGTTGTACGCTCCTGCCTTCTTCAGTGGATAAAGGCGTTGATTAGATGCAGTAACAGAAACCAAAGAGTGTGAGTTCAATACCCGGCTAAGACAATGGAGATCTTTGAGAGGGGAATTAACAGGAGATAACTGATAACGGACATCCATTAAACATGGCACGTGGAACTAGAACAGTGTACTTTAGTGAGCGAAATAAAGGGTTCAGTTCGACATTCCAACCACTTGAAGAAGGCTGAAGCGTATAACGGCTGAAACGTCTTGATAAATATGGCAACAAAGATGAGGACAATAGTCAGAATAATGTAAATAGTGTAGCTTTCATTTTAGTTTTAATCTCAAGCTAATAGATTAAATTTAATATTTCCAATAAGCAAAATACTTTGCTGTATTTCAAAAAATAATTTAAATTGATTGTGAGGAGTATTTGTCTGTCTGTTTCTTTTCTAAAATAGCTGATTCCCTCTCCAGCTCAAACCACAGTAGATGTCCTCCAACTTGATGGCTAGACTTGGTCACAGACACGTGGCCATTGATCCCATCAGTGGGACATTCTGCCTTGGCATTGGCTTCTTTCCGGAAAGGTCTTCTGTCAAACCATGTCGTCTTCCCACCGCCGTAAGGTGACTCCTCATCACTGCCTTTTCACTAAATACTTTCCTGGCAATTGTTCAGTTGAGCTCTTCGCTATGGTGCCAAGACTCTTTGAATTTAAGCGCAGTACTAGACTGGTGACGGGGTCTCACCAATTTAGTGTTGACCCGGCTAGATATAGTTGTAATTCTATGTTAACAGTTTCTTTTCTCGCACTTTTCACTTGTGGAACTTCCTTCCAGCTCCGTGCTTTAAATGCAATGCTAATTGCTGTCTACTGTCCTCTTGATTAATTTTCTTCTGTTTTCGCTCCCTAGCAACCACTTGTGTCTGGATGGCTTTATTGCCTTGATTCCGGTGAACTACATTTAAAAATATATGTATATATAGCAATGCAGACAAGTCTGCTATATGGCCATTTACCCTGCAACAAATTCCATCCGCATTTTGACAGATCTTGTTTTTAATCAGCCTAGGTGTTTAGCCACACTCCTCAATAGAAAAGCCGGGTGGTGGAGACATTTTTTTTTTTTATTGGTACCTGATCTTGCAGTTCATCTTCCTTCTCTTTCCCATTACTACAAGGTTGACTCTTTTGTTGACAAACGTTGACATACTTTGGTAGTGTCAAATATATTTGTCCCTATGTGCTAAGCAAGAATAATTTTTATGAAAAATCTAGTTAACTTATCTTTAAAATTACTGTTTTTTATCATTTCACACCAAGCAAGGGAATAAAGCCATTAAGACGCAAGGATTACTTAGGGTGAGAGAATATGAGAAAAAGAAAACATTATTAATGGGAGTGATCAATAAAAGAAAAGGAATTTAGAAGACAAAAATAACAACATTACATGTAAATTTTTTAAGATCAGAGTTGGCTGGTAAGCAAGAAGCCGGAAGAGAATTCCAAAGAAGTGCGAAAGAAGAAATTGTTAGCATAGAATTTATGGTTACATCTAGCCATTTCAATGATGTTGAAACCTTGTAAATTCATAAACTCTAGGCACCAAAGAGCAAAGCCCATCAGAAGAATTACCATGAAAGTATTTATAGAAAAGGCACAGGAAATCTAAGTTACGGCGGTGGGAAAGTGACTGAAGCCGAGATGCCAAGTCAAGACTAATAACATTGCAGATTCTTCTTTGGATTTCATCAAGAATCTCTAAATACATAGCAGAAGAAACAGACTAGATGTGGCAGCAATATTTAATGCATGGACGAAAGATAAACTTATATAATGTGTAAATTCTACCGAGAAAAATTGTCTAACACGATACAGTGGGTTATCTTTCCTAGTTGCAGACCTCGCAATTGATTCAATATAATCTTTGCCCTTCATATCAGCGGAAAACTTTTGCCTAAAATGGTATGCTAAAATTAACAAGATATTTAACAACAGATTTTCTTTTGAAACGAATGTCTAAGACAGATATTGGACTTTAAGTGATATTTAAATAGTTTAAACGACTCTTTTGATGTTATCAATCAAATTAGCTAATCGAACTGGGCGTAAGTGAGTACTTTTTTGTTTTAAAAATATCTAAAATCAATATTTAATCACGCAAAGTTGTGCTTCAAATAAAACCAAAATTCACGCTTAATGAAGACAGTGAAATTGTTTAAAATATATTATTTTTTTCAACATTTTTAATAAGCCCATTTTTAATAAGCTAATAAAAATATACATGCGCCATTTTACACACATATTCCCAGACACATTCACCCATGCATGCATGCGCATACACTTACACAAACACATGCATCCTCAACTACAGACTTAAACGAACGGACAAGCAGACACACAGTTACAGAAGGGAGCATAAAGATGAACATTAAAGCGCGAAGAGGCGGAAACAGACACATACACATAAACACACACGCACAAACATGCACAGTAATAAATACAGACCCATACACATACAGTCACGCACATATATATATATATATATACACATACGTAAGCACAAAGACCAAGTTTCCCGTAGACGAAAGCTCGAAGTCTTCCGCTACTCTATGGCATGGAAAGTGCTCAGACGCACTAGAATCCTTAGTTCCATAAACTGTGACTCTTATTCTGAACCCCTCTACATCAAGTGACTCTTGGGGCTTGTAGAGGGTGAAATCTAATTTCCACACGAGTATCTTCTTCCCACGAACCGCTGCTTTGTGGAACAGGCTCCCAAGAGGATGCTTCCCCGATCACTACAAACTTAACCTGTTCAAATCTAGGGTCATCAGTTATCTTCCCTACATATCCCCATAAACTGAGACTCTAATTTTATAACCCTCTATATCCAGTGACTCTTGGGGCTTGTAGAGTGTAAGATGTGATTTCCACACGAGTATCTTCTTCCGCCGAACCTCTGCTTGGTCGAACCGACTCCTAAGGGGATGCTTCCCAGATCACTACAATCTTAACCTGTTCAAGTCTAGGGTCAACTGTTATCTTCCCTACATACAGCAATTTACACATCCACCAAAAGAACTTATCCATCATCATTCAATCCTCCATATACCACAATACCGCAATGCTCTCAGGGGACTGACAAAAAAAAAACATCCCCATGACATAAAATTTAACGATTATAAAATTTTACATATAAAAATCTGTGGATGATACGTAATGAGGAGGTGGGGAGGGAATAAAGCCCAAAAGAAACTAAAATATCAAAACAAATGCACAAAATAAGAGGATAACTGATGTTAGTTGGACCCGGCACCCCCCCCCCCCACAAAAAAAAAGAATTAAGCCGCTGTATTCTGCCTTTAGACAAAATCAAGAGGCTCTCTTGCTAAAGGAAGGAGAAAGGATAAAATAAATACAGCCATGGCGAAAGACAAAAGCTGACCCAGTCATGACGAAAAAAGGGGCCAAAAACAAACTGGGGAGGTTGGGAATCTCCACTTGGATCATAGAATTGACTATGCACACAAAAAAGGGTGTACGTATTTTTGTCTTTGTGGCATATCTTTGTGTTTCTTCTTGCTGAAAGATCCAGTGCCTTGTGGGACATCCTATTGGCAAATGAAGAAATTGTCGGGAAGCATAATGACAACCAAATCAGTCTGCAGTACGACTGCTGACCGAATACATCGGCACCCAGAGGACCAGAGTGAGGCTGTATGGGGTGTCCATGGATGTCACGGAGGGGCGACTGGCGGTCTTCCGCTCCAAGATCGGACAGATTGAAGACGTCTCGACAGCTTCCAGTAAGGCAGGGTTAGGTACGGGTATTATGTACTGGGGATTTTGTACGGGGGATTATATACGGGGGATTATGTGCTGGGGATTATATACGGGGGATTATGTGCTGGGGATTATATACGGGGGATTATGTAATGGGGATTATATACGGGGGATTATATACGGGGGATTATGTGCTGGGGATTATATACGGGGGATTATGTAATGGGGATTATATACGGGGGATTATGTAATGTGGATTATATACGGGGGATTATGTAATGTGGATTATATACGGGGGATTATGTAATGGGGATTATGTACTACAAATAACCATGAACAGGGACAACTTCATGTCGATCCCAGTTATAGCCAACGACTCACCCTGGATAAGGTTTTAGAAAGATGCAGTCTCTGAGTGATAGTCTGTCCCGGACGGAGGCTGGGAGGGATTCCCTAGAGATAGGTTTAGCTACACAGCTTCTGGGGCATGAGGCTAGCAAGCGCTACCAGGGTCAGATAGTGAGACATAGATTAAACAAGATGTCTAACGAAGCTGTGAATATGGGCACAGAATTGCGCAAGGAAGAGAACCGTTGAGGTTCCGAACGATTCATTCAGGAGGTCGATACCCTGGAGAGGCGTACTCTGAGTTCGACCAAAGATGGTGTCGTAAAGGATCCTCTATGTCCTCGGTTTGTCGGTATCTCAGTTGCACGTTTTCTGGACTTGTGCGGATTATCACAACAACCCCGATTTTTCGCTTCATTGATTCGGAACGTGCTATCTTTTAATGACGTAGCCTTTAGAGGGGACTGGGTGGATTTGCCCGATTGTCATCGGTATAACCTTGGCTTAGAGGAAACGGTTTCGCACGACATCTACCATTGTCCTCAGGTGCGCCCGTTCGCGGTCTATGTCGACGAGTGGACAGTTTGTATCGATCCCAAACATCTCGTGTCCATTGATTTGAATACACGTGGAATAATGTGTTTCCCCTGTTCTCTGGGGTGAAACGGGTTGTGTTTCTGACGTTGTTAGCCGTGGCAAGAATGCTGGTGTGGACGTCGTGGATGGAGGAATCTTACGATACTTACGCCATTCTCACCAGAATCTGGTCGGATTCTTTGGGCCTTAGTTCAAGATGAAGATTAGAACCGATATGAAGCAATTTTATCGACAGATTTCAGCGAAAGGTGGGTAACTATAACGAGCCTGGTTCGAGTGAACGAGGCTAGTCTTGATTTTCATTCTTATGTCCCCGTTGACGCAACGGGCGGTTTCCTGTAAACCTTCCTCTATTTGTTTGCGTAGTTAATATGAGCAAGTGTTGTTTCCTGCCTGTTCCCGGCATTCAGTTGTGTTGTGATCCATTTCGAGATTCACAGTCTCCCCAGTTTGTTTTATCCCGTTTTTGTATCTCGACCGGTTCAGGCCTCGATTTTCCAACTCATTTATTTATTTTTCCCTCCCAAACTATAAGTGAGTATGCTTCTTGATTCTGTCTATAGGCAGAATAAAGTGGTCGCTATTATTATTTTTGAAGGCTGGACAGGTCCTACTAACATTTTTTTTTTCTTTTTAGTTTGAATGTTTTGCTTTATTTTAGTTTGGCTTTGGGTTCATGCCCACATCATTTCATGTTCAAGAAAATTTTTATATATTTTTATAAGGAAAAAGGAAAAAGAGGCATGTTTGAACTTAGCAATTTTTTTATGCCATGAGATGGCTCCCTTGTGAAAATGTGGTATTGTGGTACATGTAGAATTGAATGGTGTTGGATGAGTTCCTTGTGGTGAATGAGCAAATGGATGAATGGGTCATGACTCTTGATTACCAAGGTCTAGGACAGGTCTATTGACCAGCCTTACTCCATTTCTCCTACGGCCTTGTGCCTCAAATGTTTATAAGCAATAAATCTACATTCGACGCACACTGGAACCAACAATATCCCTCGCTGTCTAACTGCCTGTTTCTCTGAGAATTTAAATCGCATATCATCGAGCCAAAAACAAAAAAGCAAAAAAAGAAACCCAAAAATTCGTTACCAAAAACGTTACCTATATCATTCAATTCACAACTATCTATCTATCTCTTTTAGATTGTTCATATCTTTCTATTTACCTATATCAGCGTGTTCAAATCTATGCAATTTTACTCATATCTATATAGGAAATTAGTTCATATCTATCTATCTACATATTTATGTGAATTTTATTCATATCCATCTATCGAGGTTGCTAGCAAGCTATTTTTAATTTGTTCATATCTTTCTATTTACCTATCTAACTCAGTGTGTTCAAATCTATCTACCTAATTTCGTTTTATATCTATGAAATTTCTTCACTTCTATCTATCTATCTCTTTTAGGCTGTTCATATCTTACTAGTTACCTATCTATCTCAGTGTTTTAAATCTATCTATCTATCTATCTATCTATCTATCTATCTATCTAGAAAATCTGTTCATTATCTATCTATTTATCTCTTTTAGTTTGTTCATGTCATTCTATTTACTTATCTATCTCAGCGAGTTCAAATCTATCTATCTATCTATCTATCTCATTCTGTTCATTATCTGTCTATCTGTCTATCTCACTCTCTTCATTATCTCTCTCTCTCTATCTATATAATTTTGTTATATCTATCTAGGAAAATTGTTCATATCTAACTTGTTCATATCTAACTTGTTCATATCTATCTATCTATCTATCTATCTATCTATCTATCTATCTATACATGTATGTAAATTTGTTCATATCTATCTATCTGTCTATCTATCTATCTGTCTATCTATCTATCTATCTATCTATCTATCTATCTATGTATTGTAAGTGAAACAAAGGGAAAGAGGTACAGGCGACAGGTGTGTCTTTCAGATTCAATATATCTGCATGGCTGATCATATACAATAAGTGTATACATAGATATTTGTATTGCTAGGCAGATACATTTGACATATTTCTTTTTACTTACAAGACGAGCAACGGTACACACGCGTGTGCACACACACAAATGACATGGATAAATACTGGATATTTTTTTAATTAAAATCACTTTTGCTTGTACACATTTCAGTGACATGCGAACAAAGCTCCACACAAAAGAGGATCAACGCAGAGCGTTTGTAAAGGTGTAGACATTTTTTAAAAGCCTGATAACTCAATTTCCATTTCTTTTCGGTTTTTGCTCTTTATATGATATTTGGATGATGGATTTCAAAATGAGACAATATCCCTTTACGTTAATTCATGGCCCCGAGCATCCTAAAAATACCAACGCACTTCGCTTAAAAAATTTCGTCTCTCATTCTCAGCTGAATAAGCAGAAACCAACAGATTCCGGTGACCTGTCTATCTATCTATCTATCTATCTATCTATCTATTTATCTATCTATCTATCTTTTGCTAATTTGTCCAAGTCCATCTATTTGGGTAAATTTGTTTATATCTGTCTGTCTATCTATCTATCTATCTATCTATCTATCTGTCTACATAATTTTGCAAATTTGTTCTTATCTATGTAAATTTGCTTATATCTGTCTGCCTATCAATCTATATAAATATGTTCATATCTATCGATCAATATAATTTTTTCATATCTATCTATCCATCTATCTATCTATCTATCTACATATTTTTGCAAATTTTTTCTTATCTATGTAAATTTGCTTATATCTGTCTGCCTATCAATCTATGTAAATATGTTCATATCTATCGATCTATATAATTTGTTCATATCTATCTATCTATATATATATATCTATATATCTATCTATCTATCTACATATTTTTGCAAATTTGTTCTTATCTATGTAAATATGTTCATATCTGTCTGTCTATCAATCTATGTAAATATGTTCATATCTATCGATCTATATAATTTGTTCATATCTATCTATCTATCTACATATGTTTGCAAATTTGTTATCTATGTAAATTTGCTCATATCTGTCTGCCTATAAATCTATGTAAATATGTTCATATCTATCGATCTATATAATTTGTTCATATCTATCTATCTATCTATCTATCTATCTATCTATCTATATATATATATATATATATATATATATATATCTACATATTTTTGCAAATTTGTTCTTATCTATGTAAATATGTTCATATCTGTCTGTCTATCAATCTATGTAAATATGTTCATATCTATCGATCTATATAATTTGTTCATATCTATCTATCTATATATATATATATCTATCTATCTATTTATCTACGCGTCGTTTATAACTTTTTTGACTATATCTTATCTCCGCGCGCACACACACACTCACACTCAGAGAACAGTTCAAAAGTTTGAAGCACCCCCCTCTCCGCGAATCAGCATGGGGTGAACTTAACAGAAGAGTGAAACCTTTCCATCCCCAAAATGCAAAAGACCCTCTTAGAGTCAATGAAAAAAAAAAAAAAAAGACTGGAATCAATTATCAAAGTTATACTTTGAGAAACTTTCGCAACGAATGCCAAAAATTCGTGCTGCAGTAATCAAGGCTAAAGGAGGATATTTTGGCGAGAGCAGAATTTAATCATAATTTTTTTTTATTTCTTTTTGCTATAATAAATTATGTCTCACTTTCTTTTAAGAATGAATAATAATTTTCTCTTATTTAAAGAACAAAACAACTACATTTTGGGCCAATTTAAAAAAATCACCTGTGTGGGCTTAAATATTTGAACTTTACTGTACACACACGCGCGTGCGTGCACACACACACACACACATATATATATATATATATCGAGCGAGAGAGAGATTTATATATAATTAGAGATGTGACCAGATGAACAAAGAAAAATATATCTTCTGGAGAAATAAATTATAGTCGTGTAACCCTACATAATTTCATACACAGCGACAGGCTGTTTAATTCTAGACGCAATCGCCAGGCCTGACAATTGCTTCTAGCATGAAAACAGTTTCTTGCCTCTGACTGTTGACTTCAATGTTCACTTTTACATTTACATATGCTCTATCTCTGATATTGAGCACTTTATCCCGTAAATATAGCACACCTTAAAACTATATTTCTTCATATGTGTGTGTGTGTGTGTACAGGGTGAGATGGGTAAATTGTCGCCATTTTATATTATTAATGTGACGCATGCGCGTTGCTTGTTCTTCATTTTGTCGACTGCACCGATTAAAAGGGTCAGTTTGGCACCATCTATGATAAAAGGAGCACCATGACGCAAATCACTCCGCCAGAAATTTGTAAAGGACATGTTTCGCTGCTTGCAACATACGAACATTTCAGAGTGTTTGGGTGACGATTCAGAAAGAGTTGGATGAGTCTAATGGTGATTTGGAATGTTTTTGGAATGATCACTAGTGATGGCGAAGTTATGCCTTCATTTATCTTCCCTCAGGGCCAACATGGAGACCTACACCATATGCCTTGAGAACGTAGTGCTGCCATGGGTCAGGAGGGTGGCTGCTAGAAGACTCTATGCCTGGTAACAGAGCTCTGCACCATGCTACACAAACAGAAGAACCCAGCCATGGTTGTCAGACAATTTTTGCGGGTACACAACCCCTTACATCTGGCCACCTAACTCTCCAGACTACAACCCCCTTAATTATTACCTTTAGGGCGAAGTTGAGCGAGAGACCAACAAAATTCCTTGTAGCACCAAAGATGAAATGATAGCAAGGATTATGGCAGCATTCACCAACTTAAAGAAGGAGACCATCCAGAAGAGCTGCAGGAGATACTTAGATCGTATGGAGGCTGTGGTCGAAGCCAATGGCGATTTTATTGAATAAAATTACCCTATAGTATTTCAAGAAAATTATATGTAATTCTGGTAAACATATCTGTTAAAATGAGATATCAGTGTTATTTTCATTTTTGCGTAATTTAGACGACAATTTATCTATCGCACAATACACACACACACACACACACACACACACACACACATATATATATATATATATATATAACTTAGTCATTGATCACTTTCATTTACTGCGTTGGTAAGTGGTTGCTTTTTGGTCTTTTTTTTTCTTTTTTTCTTTCCTAATATATATATATATATATATATATATATATATATATATATGAAGAAATATAGTCTTAAGATGTGCTATATTTATGGGATAAAGTGCTCAATATCAGAGATAGAGCGTGTGTAAATATAAAAGTGAACATAGAAGTCAACACTTAGAGGCGACAGGCTGTTTCATGCTAGATGCAATCGTCAGGCCACGAGTGCTGTTATTTTTTCATCTATTTATATATATATAATATATATATATATTTTTCAGTGGTGCATTGTGGGTAGTCAATTTTGGTGGTTATTTTACCGGGAGACTTTTATAAGTTTATTTATTTATTTGGGTTAAATTATTTTGCTTGTCATTATTTATTTTTATTTATTTTTATTTCTTATCTTATATATTTATTTTTTAATCAGTGTTTTTATTAACATAGTAAAAATTTGTTTATATCGCTTATTTAATAGTTTTGTTTTAGTTTGGGAAGATAAAGCTATTTATTCAATTTTGGGGTTGATTGTTGTAGTTTATTCTATTATTTTGTTTTTAATTTGTTTATTACTTCATGTATTTATTTGGATTGATTATCTTTTATTTGTTTGTTTCTAGCGCTTACTTTATCAGGATTAGTTTATTTATTTATTTGGATGAATTTAAGTCAATTTATTTTACTTGTTATTATTTATCTGTTATACTGTATATTTTCTCTTTTCGGTTTTCGATTTTTAAGTAACGTAGTATTTTTTTATCGTTTTATATATATATATATATATATATATATATATATATATATATATATATATATATATGTATGAAAATTTCCCCGATTTAACCAGTAGAGAAGACAATATTTATAAATAAAAATGACAATAGGAAAACTGGTAATTGATGACGCGTTTCGTCCAATGTGGACTTTATCAAAGCAAAATACGAAAATGAAATTAAATGAACAAAGTAACTAATAAAAACAAAAACAGAATGTCCCTAGCAACTGGAATGTAGAGAAACGCTATTTTCATATTTTTAACTGAAAAATAACGTCCGTAATTGTCACGTGTGGAGAATATTGTCATTATAACTGTGTTGATGTATTCAACCATTTTCTTTTGATTTTATGAATCTGTTGTGTATATTTGTTTGTAAAAGCATTAATTTTGTTAAGAAAGGTGAAAATTTACACAACAGATTCATAAAATCAAAAGAAAATGGTTGAATACATCAACACAGATATAATGACAATATTCTCCACACGTGACAATTACTGACGTTATTTTTCAGTTAAAAATATGAAAATAGCGTTTCTCTACATTCCAGTTGCTAGGGACATTCTGTTTTTGTTTTTATTAGTTACTTTGTTCATTTAATTTCATTTTCGTATTTTGCTTTGATAAAGTCCACATTGGACGAAACGCGTCAGCAATTACCAGTTTTCCTATTGTCATTTTTATTCATAAATATACATATATATATATATATATATATATATATATATATATATATATATATATATATATATATATATATATTACTAGGTGCACGTATTTGAGTTTCCAGCACAGTTTAATTTTCTTTTTATTGAAATTAAGAACAATCAGTCAAGATTGAGAAATCTCTCGAGTGCGGAGGCCGATAAATGTAATACACACTATCTAAAATTAAAAAAACAACAAAAACGGGCCGTCTATTTCAAACACGGGTATCCACTAAAATAAGGTTTCAAGCAATAAAAATATCGGATTAAAATAAATAGATTATTGCTTTAAAAAGGGAAATGTTTAGGGATGTAAAAAAAACGGACTATACATTCACTTTTACGACGAGAAATGATAAAATTAAATTCATTTTTGGTTACTGAATAATATTATTGTATTTGTCTACTATTATCATAACAACTTTTTTTTTCAAACGCATATATTTACACTGAGCGGAATAAATGAGATATAATTCGACAGTAACCTGTATGCATTTGTGGCCTTGCCGAGCCTGTTCACAAATATTAACTCATCAAATACAAAACCGGAATCAGGAACATAGCCCAATTAGATCCCCCAGAAATCAAGATACCATTTTCACTTAGAATGTTTATATTATGCCATCTTTAAAACTCTTTGAGTTCGACGGAAGTAACTTCTTTTCTTCGAACGCTCTGCGGGGAATACCGTGAAATGTCTTTGGCATGAAACGCCTTAAAACGGAAGAGTTCCCAAGACCGCGTGAATAGGGGAATTGACAAAGTCGTGCAAGTAGGACGCTCTTTTTCAGGTCAGATAGATTTTCAATATTGTTAAATAGGGTATCGAGGCCACGAACACGCATGCGCGCGTGCTCAAAAATGTAATTCATTTATATTCGCCCTGACACTTGCTTATATCAATATGACTATTCAAAAGAAAAAAAAGCCTAAGAATGAAAATAAAATATATATTCACGTATTTAGCAGTCTACAAGACGCACATTTAAAGAATATTGCCCTGATATTCATCTGTCATTATATATATATATATATATATATATATATATATATATATATATACATACATAAACACACACACACACATATATATATATATATATATATATATATATATATATATATATATATGTATATACACACACACAGACAAATTTATGTTTTGAACAATAAAAATATTAAAAAGTTAAAATTTTTGGATACACTTTGTTGTATATTAATATTATTTGTTTTATTATTTCAATTTGGTTCCTGGAATAGTTTTGGCCAACATGGACATCACCAGGAAAAAAAATCCCTGCTTATTAGTAGCAGTGATCTACAGGAGTGAACGACTCT
>OZ010603.1:2926200-2993700 GCA_963932145.1 Acanthosepion lycidas
ACACTTTTTCATACATCTTTCTTCGAAAGCTGTTCTTGGTATATAATAATTTGTATACCGTTATCCCCCCATACACACCCATGTGTGTGTGATATTTATATGATATATATATTTATATATATATACATATATACATTGAACGGATTGTAAGTTTAAATATTGTTTTAAAGAGTAATATAATAATTTAATATACTTCACAAATGATTTTTTTTTTTACTTCATTATTTATTCGATATTTTTGCCACACTCTGACGTGTGCTAACATTTTTTCACGAGATGAAAATATAAAAGATTAATGAAAAGACATACAAAGAACAATATTATATATATATATATATATATATATATATATATATATATATATATATATATATATATATATATATATATATATATAAAGAGATATTCAAAGAAAAAAAAAGAAATTGCATTTTTATTAAATAAATATTATGTTAATCATTAAATTGTTTTAACACTCGTGTGATTATTTGGTATGTTAAATAATAAAATTTTAACATTCCCCTCCCTCACCAAAAAAAAAGATGTATGAAAATTTATTGTACTATGTATCATAGTACAATAAATTTTCATACATCTTTTTTCACACACGAAAAAAATCAACTGTAAATGGTACCCCGCTTCTATTTGCACTTTCGATGTATGGCTATTTTAGAGGGTTTCACTGACGGACGTTAGAAAGAACGGACTAACAGTTAAAGAATTTTATATATAATTACAGATAGATATATTATGATTATTATATTTATCTGTATTTATATATGCATTCATTATTATTATATCTATCAATTTTTATAAAGTTACTGCGCTTTTCGGTATTAATATTTATTTGTTTTTGTACAGCTAACTTGAAGATCGTTTGTCATTTTTTTTACTTTCTGGTTTTACTTACCTAATCTTATATTTATTACATTTTCTAGTCGGTTTCATCTTTTATCATTTGGTAGTTTAGAGGTTAGTACAGTGAAAAAGGCGATACAAATTATTTTCTTGACTGCGTATTATAAATGATGACTTTATTATATCTGAGTATTTTACGCTTAAGTCCTGATTTCTGCTAATCTCTTCGATATTAACAAACTTTTTTATATTTATGCATGTTTATTTATGTACGCACTATTCTGTAACTTTTTCTTGTCTTCTACTGTTTTTTTTCCTATCTATCTATCTATCTATCTATCTATCTATCTATCTATCTATCTATCTATCTATCTATCCCTGTCCTCTCATTATCTATCTATCTATCTATCTATCTATCTATCTATCTATCTATCTATCTATCTCATCCGGCTAATTTCTTTCTTTCTTTCTTTCTCATCCTGCTTATTTTTCCTATCTATCTATCTATCTATCTATCTATCTATCTATCTCCTCTCATTATCTATCTATCTATCTATCTATCTATCTATCTATCTATCTATCTCATCCAGCTCATTTCTTTCTTTCTTTCTTTCTCATCCTGCTTATTTTTCCTATCTATCTATCTATCTATCTATCTATCTATCTATCTATCTATCTATCTATCTATCTATCTATCTATCTCATCCGGCTCATTTGTTTGTTTGTTTGTTTGTTTGTTTCTTTCTTTCTTTCTTTCTTTCTTTCTTTTTTTCTGTCTTTCTTTCTTTCTTTCTTTCTTTCTTTCTTTCTTTCTTTCTTTCTTTCTTTCTCATCCTGCTTATCTATCTATCTATCTATCTATCTATCTATCTATCTATCTATCTATCTATCTATCTATCTATCTCATCCGGCTCATTTCTTTCTTTCTTTCTTTCTTTCTTTCTTTCTTTCTTTCTTTCTTTCTTTCTTTCTCATCCTGCTTATTTTCCTATCTATCTATCTATCTATCTATCTATCTATCTATCTATCTATCTATCTATCTATCTATCCCTGCCCTCTCATTATCTATCTATCTATCTATCTATCTATCTATCTATCTATCTATCTATCTATCTCATCCGGATCATTTCTTTCTTTCTTTCTTTCTTTCTTTCTTTCTTTCTTTCTTTCTTTCTCATCCTGCTTATTTTTCCTATCTATCTATCTATCTATCTATCTATCTATCTATCTATCTATCTATCTATCTCATCCGGCTCATTTGTTTGTTTGTTTCTTTCTTTCTTTCTTTCTTTCTTTCTTTCTGTCTGTCTTTCTTTCTTTCTTTCTTTCTTTCTTTCTTTCTTTCTTTCTTTCTTTCTCATCCTGCTTATCTATCTATCTATCATTTTTATCATATTTTCATCATATATATATATATATATATATATATATATATATATATATATATATATACATACATGCATATATATATGTATATATATATATATATATATGGGGGTGGAGAGGTTGTAAATATGATATCGCTAATAGTATTGACAGAAATGTTTATAATGTCTAGCCAAGATTGATGGGACATTCGTAATTGTCGTTGGTTCGATCCCTTCGGGCTGTTTCAGTCGGCGCTGGCGTAAGCAATATATCAAATCGTCACAGATATGAAAGCGTTTGCCTATGCTCGACTCTCTCTCTCTCTCTCTTTCTCTCTCTCTCTCTACCCGTTTTATAAATTCCTTCAGGCTCCTTGTGGAGCATAAAGCCGCAAACACACCAGGTGATACCGGCGCGATTTCAGTAGAAAGTGTAATTTACGCGGTCCAGAGTGTAGCATGCGGTAGCGTGACGCCCATGATAGCCTTTACAGGACGGAAAGGCTCCATCTACCCGACGACTTAAACTGTGTCGGCGTAGCGGGAAAATAGATATATTTTCTGTTACCGTAAAATACGACGGCGTTGTTAAGTTCTTCGTATTTTAAGATTCTTTTCAGATGTTAAACTTGAAATATATTTTCCCACATATTATTGTTGAACACTTCTTTCACGGAGAAGGCTTTCAACTCACCGGCTTCGTAAATATGTTACAATAGCGAAACGCCTCCTAGTGTTCTGTATTGCAAGGGTGATAAGTCGATAAGAACACAATTTACGCATGTTACAGATAGAAATATGCAAATTTAGTTTTGATTTATGCAATATAATAGCACCCCCAAGTAGGAGCTTATGGAGTTTTATTAGACTAAGTCAGCTTTAGCAACAAAAAACATTATATCGGGTGTTCCAATAACTTCGATCGATTTTAAATGTGAATTAAGTTTAAGCGTCTAATAATTTTGTTTCTTTTGCTTTCAGATTTAACAACTGAAGTCTTTGGCAATTTTAATCATGGAAAAATGAACAATCAAACAACGTGTTAAAGTTTATAAAGTGCAATAGGAAAAAAATGTTTGTATATTCAAACAAACTGGGTCGGTGGTAGATGTGAAAACACCATAGCGTGCTCGTTTAGGCCGTTCAGCTGAAAACATTGCTACAGTGCACAAGAATGTGGCCTAAAATCCAGACAACTCTATTCGTCATCGAGAGCACGAATTGAACCTCTCCACAACAACGAAGCCTATTACAAAAATGGACGTTCAAATTTATAACTATACGGCCCAATGATTCCTCTAGAAAAAAAATTCACACCAAATAGTGACCTTTTGTGAATGCAGCGGCTTTTCAACCACCTACGTTGGGTTTTCATCAGTCCAAATGCGACAATTCTGCTTAATATCGAATCCACCAAGATGAAAATGGTCTTCACCACTAAAGAGGATTTTTTGCGTGAAATCTTCATCGGCTTGTCTTTCCTCATGTACTCAATTGACGAATGTAAGACGTTCCAAATGGTCAGGAGTTTTCAGTTCTTATGTCAATTGAATTTTGTAAGCATGTAGAGATAAATCTTTTGTCAAAACTCGATGTAACGTTGTTGCTAAGAGGCTCAGTTCCTGCAATGTTTTCAGCTGAACGCCGTAAACCTGATCGCAATGGTGTGTTCACATCTGCCACCGACCTAGTTTAAATTTACGAGCAAATTTTCTAATTGCTTCTCGGTTGGTCGATTATGTTGACCAAAAAAATCGCGAAGTGCGAGAAATGCATTTTTATTTGAATGTCCATTTTCCTTGTTTGATTGTTAATCTTCCCATGGTTGAAATTGCCAAAGACTTAAGTTGTTAAATCAGAAAGAAAAAGAAAAATAATCATTAGACGCTGAAATTGAATTCACATTTAAAATCGGTCCAAGTTTGTTGAACGTCCATTTTCGTAATAGAATTCGATAACTTTAACACGTTGTTTGGTTGTTAATCTTTCCATGTTTGAAATTGCCAAAGACTTAAGTTGTTAAATATGAAAGCAAAAGAAAAAATCATTAGACGCTTAAACTTAATTCATATTTAAAATTGGTTCAAGTGATGGGAATACCCTTTATATATATATATATATATATATATATATATATATATATATATATATATAAAAGAAAGAGGTTGTAGTGGTTCCAACGAGAGAAAAGTATGTATATTAAAAAGAAGAGAAGAGAGGTGCCGTAAACGTTTTTGGTTGTAATGTGGATTTATTTAGAAAAAAATATTATGCTTTGTTTTACATAATTTTACTACACGTGTTTCTGTTCTCGTGACCGTCTTCAGGTAAAAGCGGAGATTTCCACATATTAAAAATAATTATTTTTTCTCTTGATTTTCAATGTTAAATATTCTCGAACGTTGAAAAACAAGAGAAAAAATTAATTATTTTTAATAATATGTGGAAATCTCCGCTTTTACCTGAAGACAGTCACGAGACCAGAAACACGTGTAGTAAAATTATGTAAAACAAAGCATAATATTTTTTTCTAAATAAATCCACATTACAACCAAAAACGTTTACGGCACCTCTCTTCTCTTCTTTTTAATATATATATATATATATATATATATATATATATATATATATACATATATATATATATATATATATATATATATATTAGCAAATTGTGACTAGTAGGGAAAATTCTAAGAGGATATTAATCCAGGATAGCTCAGTGTAAACTACAGAGTATAGCAATAATAACAATAATAATAATAATAATAATAATAATAATAATAATAATAATAATAATAATAATAATAATAATCAGGAAAGAAACCTCAAAGATTCATTTCGGTGAGGTGAAAAAAGATGATTAAGGCTTTAAAGTAAAAGTACCAGAATTCATACTCTGGCTTCCATCTTCAAAATCCATTCAAGAACCATCCAGAGAACAGTGAATAAGTTTTAAAAAGAGGAAACAGTAGAAAGAAAAACTGGATCAGGAGATCACAACAGGAAGAGGGATCATCATTTCAACTTTGAAACAAATACATTCTTATTCTTCAAAGTAGAGTCCAATAGTGTTATAAAAACGTCAGAGAATTCCAGTAAGATGTCTTTAATCCTTTCTAAAATACAACGGTTGAAATATTAACCTAACAATTGAACAATTTCATTGTTACACAATTTGGACAATTTTGCTGTTACACACGGTATAAATATATATATATATATATATATATATATATATATATATATATATATATATATATATATATATATAAACGTTGTATATTGGATACCGAGCAATCTTCCTTCGTAAATAAAGAAAATTTAAACAATATTATATATATATCGAAATTGATATGTTTTTGAACACACACACGCCTACACACACATACACACACGCACACACACACACATATAAACATATTTGTGTGTGGGTTTTAGTAAAGGGTGTTTCATTAAGACGGATCAAAGTCATCAGTAAATAAATCAGTGTTATTGGTGGAAATTTATTTATTTCCCATATTGGATCATGTTATTTAAGTCATGGCAATTATGCGTGAAAAATAATATCGCCTAAATGTCCGCCAGATCTGAAAGAAAAAGAAAAAGAAAAAAAATCATTAGATGCTTAAACTTAATTCACATTTAAAATCGGTATTACAATAGATAGTTAAATTGAATTTACAGACAGACAGACATTTAAACAAACCAGCAGAAAGACAAAAGAACTGAGTGCTGTGATAAAAATATCTCAAAGCGATTACCAACACCGGGCAAGGTTAGAGAGTAGGGTTTAACAAAATAAAGTGTATGTGTTAAAAGTGGTAAGTGTTGAAGTAAGTATATATAAATTGATATAAATATAAATAGTGTTATATGTGCAAAGTGATACAATAAAAAGATCAAAGGAAGTATTTATGAGGAGAGAGAAAATACAAAATCGTAGCAAAAAGCAGGAAAGAGTAAAAAGGATTTGTAATCGTTTTCATCCTATTTAATTCACGGATTTTTTTTATCAGATTGTTTTTTTTCCTTATAATAAATAAACGATGATATTTTAATAATCCAAATCAAATTAAGTTTGTCTATATTTCTGAGATGAGGTATTATGTACACTATTTACATTGTTCGGACTATCGTCCTCGTCTTTGTTGCCATAAGGAGTGACAGAGAAAAGCAACAATAATAACGAATATTGCAATATGAGCTCTGGTAAGAAAACAAATGATAACAGCAAATATTGTAATATGTGCACTCGTAAAAAATGTTGCTGAAGACATTAGTTTTATAATACCCAGAAATGCATACCTTTATCCACTGACACAGTGAATAAAAGCGTTTTAACAGCGTTAGTTAGATCCAGTGACAGGACCCAAAGAGTGTGAGTTCAATACCTCGTTAAGGCGGTAGAAAGGGGAATTAACAGGAGATAAATCATAACTGACATCCATTAAACATGGCACGTGGACTACCAGCGAGCGAAATGAAGGGTTCAGTTCGACATTCCAACCACCTGAAGAAGGCCGGAGCGTACAACGACCGAAACGTTGTGATAAATATGGCAACAAAGATGAGTACAATAGTCCGAATAATATAAATAGTGTCAATTCTTTAGAAGAACAAAGAAAATTTTCCCATGAAATCGGTGAGATGATGTGGGGAAAGACAAAGAAATGCTATTAAAGAAAGCCAGAAACCAAAAGATGACGTTATATTTATTTCAATGGATAGTTACAAGGGAGAAGAGAGATTTTTTTATCAGACTATTTTTTTCATTACAATTAATAAATAATGAGATTTTAATAATCCAAATCAAATTAAGATTGCATCAGAATTCAATGTCCATCTTTAGAAGAACAAAGTAAATTTGCCAAGAAATCGGTGAGATGATATGGGTAAAGTAAAAAAACCAAAGAAAGGCTATTAAAGAAAAAATGGCAAAAGCATCAGCCAGAAAACAAAAGATAAGAGAAGACATTAATCTTGACACATTTGTCTAGAAGTGGGGTCCCCAGAGTGGTTAATATCGACCCTGGTGGTCAATGGGATTATTGTGGCTCAAAAGCAGGGTCAATAAATAACTCACCAATTTCCAATCAAATATCAATGTCCTTGCTGTTGCCTCATCAAACACATCCTACCCATTAATGATGTCAATCAATTCAACAAAAAGGTATATTAATTTATTTTTAATGTGTTTATTATTACCTATATTATTTATGAAGATTTCCTTATTATTATTGTAATATAATAATACCAAGTAGACTAAGTCAACTTTAGCGCTCCAAAATGTTATATTTATTGCAATGGATAGTTACAAGCAAGAAGGGAGATACGGTGTGCTTATTTTATTAAATCCATACCCCCAGTATTTATTTTATTAATGTGGAAGAAAATCTTTCTAATGACCTTGTGGGTTTTTGGGGATGGCTCGACCTTATCAGGTCTTCCTTGTGTTTCTTCCTCAGGTTCTGATAAAGGCCCAGAACTGCCTCGTTCTGAGTTTGGGTGCTTCGACCTGGTACGCTTTCTCCTTCGACGGTAGGGACTGTTCACCTTCTGAATTAGAAGAGTCGGTATTAGTGTGAGCACGTTTCTGAGGTACTGACTGTTCGTTTCATGAAGAAACGTCGTTAGTTTATCTGGGCAGATTATACGCTCCACCATTGCGAAAGAGACTTAGTCTAATAAATTGCAATATGATGACAACACAAAGTCGAAGCTTATGAAGCTTTATTAGACTAAACCAGATTTGGTGACGAAAAACATTTATTGTAATGGATAGTTCCAAGCAAGATGGCAGATGGGATGTGCTTATTTGATTACCACAATTCATAATACAAAATACACAAAAATGTTTGTCTTTTTTTCTTCACTTGACGCTTTCTCATCCCTGAAGATGACAAGTGAGAGCCGAAAGGTTAAACGCAGCCTTCATTTGGGATGTTTTTTTTTTTGCATCTGCAACTGACGATGAGTAAATTCAACATACATAAACCGTCTACCGTTTTCACAGACACATAGACACACACATATATATATATATATATATATATATATATATATATACAAATTTAAAAGAACGAAGAATAAAATTCCAACATTGAAAACATTAATTTAAAACAGGGCTCAATACAAGAGTAGATCAATAAATATGTATTATACAATCTTACATTAGAACATACAAGTATCCACTACAAAATTGTACATTTTGTTTCGACGATTAAAAAACAACGTCACATCAGGTAGTGAAGAATGATAGTAATCATCATTGTTAAATACCTGATGAGATGTTGATTATTAAACATTGAACCAAAATGTACAATTTTGTAGTGGATATTTACATGTTCTAATGTAACAGGGTATATTTCATTGGAAAAATACGAAAAAAGTAAATAATAACGGAATTATTTGTTTTGTTTCTATTCATTTGTACAAGGGGGTATATATATTAATTTTCACAAGGCTGTATATATATATATATATATATATATATATATATATATATACCCATGTGCAAATGAATTACAAACAAAACGAATAATTCCGTTATTATTTACTTTTTTTTCGTATTTTTCCAATGAAACATGGCCCAGTGTACATATTAGTTCTTCGTATGTCGTTCCTAGCAGACTGACCACAAATTAGATTTAAATCAGAAGAGGTTGCGGGCCAGTCTGTAGTAGATTTGTTCACTACTAAGGCTTTCCGGTGTGTTCCTGTAGCGTTACAATTTTCGTAACTTCCACCGCAGACAATGACCGTAGGACAACTAATCGACAGTCGAGACAATAGTGTCTGGGCGTGATAAAAATCTGATGCAATCACGAATGACGCAATATTTTTCAAGGCCAAACAAATTTCATCATACACCGCGAAAATTCTGCACAGCACTGCAAATCACGTAATCTGAGGGAAAAATGAAATCGATTACACCCTCCCACTCCAGTTGGTCTAAAACTGATTATATGGTGAAAGAAAGGAAACTAAAGCGCTTGTTTCAATTAATTTAATAATTTGCACAAGGGTATATATATATATATATATATATATATATATATATATATATATATATATATATATATATATATATATATATGTGTGTGTGTGTGTGTGTGTGTGTGTGTATGTGTGTGTGTGTGTGCTTGTATATATATATATATATATATATATATATATATATATAAGTAAACCTAAGTAAACCTAAAGAGCCGGGCAAACCTACCTAGGTTTCATCTACACGTATCATCAGGGCAGACTGGCTAAAGAGGTATAATAGGAAATATCAACCTACGACGCAAAAACAGAGCCATGTGACCAAAAATATAAAGAAAAAAAGAAAAAAAAATTCCGTAACACAACAACGGGGGATGGGGAGGTTAAACATTTTTATTCAAAAACATAAAAAAGAAAACCAAGAGAAGAAAAGAAAACTATTGTAGTAACCAGCATTTTCTATGTCAACACTTACTTAAGATTTCCGTTTTTAAATTTAGCAAATTATTAGGCTCTTTAAATAAAGCAATGGCTAACTTTTCCTCTATACATAGAGGACAAATTTTATTACATGCTTTGTATTTATGGCATTTTATTAATATTTCCCATTTCAAAATGGGGTCTTTATTATAGTCATGTTTAATTTTCCATATGTAAGTAGATAACGTGGTATTATGTTTGAATTTTACGTTATTTAATCTACCAATATGGTTATAATATCGTTTTTTAAAACTGTTTTGGGTAGATCCTATATATACTTTAGGATTTTCATCAGTATTGTTAAGTCTATCTTTGTATATTTTTACCTGGTGTACCACGCACTCTTACTGGCACTTTCCCTGGAGGTGACAGGCTTTCTTATTCCTACAATTACATTTGGGAGGGTCTGTAGGTGGTTTATCCTTAATTTTTCTTATGTTGCATCCATTAATTAAGCTAGCCACATTAGGCATACAACTATAGCTTAATTTGACATAGTTTTTTAATAAATATTTTATATAATTCATTAAATTTTGTTTGAGAAGTCTACAGAATACTTTGCCTATTTTAGTTTTCACCGTAGAATTATATGGGGGGTTAAACCATAATATATTTCTACTTCTAGTTCTATGTTTATTTTGCATTCTATGGTCGTCATTAATATTAATATATTCTAGTTTATTGTTATGTCCACTTGTCATTAAAGCCTCTTCCTATCTTATTTTGTTAGCATTAAAAGTATTCCTATTCGATGAGTTTGTGGACAGTCTATGATAAATGCCTTTAGTAATCTGCTTCAACATATGTTTTGGGTGATTAGAACCTACGTTTATGTATTGCGGGTACAGACTCTCATTTCTATATGGTGAAATAGTACCATCCCGTAAATCTAATATAATATCCAGATAATTGGTAACTTTTAAATTTATTTCTATGTCTAAGTTGAATCCGTTTTTTTTTTTTAAAAACAGTGAAATTTTTTTCAGATTATGTCACATTTCCTAGGGTTGCTTTTGTCAACTATAATTAATCGATCGTGTCCCTGTACAGACATGTTTATTAGGGTCTACATAACTGTTTAAATTATTAAGTAGGAGGTATCTGACTATCTTGCATACCTCTGCACCGTGATATGTCCACATGGGATTATCAAAATTGCCTTTATCGCCTTTTTTATTTTAATCCATAACTCATTATTGTGGAATAACAATGATTTACGGTAATGTTTAATAAGATCTTTTTTTTATCATTGGAAATTGATATGAATTATTTGGCCAACACATAGGCCTCATTAAAAGCTTATTTTTTCCATAATCGATGGGTATAATTATTTTATGTCATACTAAATAAACGAACATCTATAATTTTTATCGTAATTCCTAAACCATTTAATACAATCGTAAGTGGAACGCTATTGTTTAATATTTAAGAGCGTTCTTAAAGATTCGCATATTTCCTTTAATATAATTTTACTAACTTTACCCAAATTGTGTTTTTATGTGGTTTATAAGTCGTCATTCCGGATTATATGAAAAATTATGTTTATGATCTGTTGTGGATTCCGAGATGAATTCGGTCTCCAAGGAATGACAAACGGAATAATTAAATATAAGAAATAAAATGTATTTACACAATCATACAAAGAGTAATACTGTTAGTAAGTCCAGGAACGTGGTTAGTAGCAAATACAGATAGATATATATAGTCTCGAAGTAGGACTTCCTTAGAGTCTACGTGCTTGTGACTGATTTCTACAAGAGGTTACCTCATTCTATCCGACTACCGACTACTGACTACCCTCACTGACTGTAACTCTGGGTATTTAACGGCAGCAGTCCAGGTACACTTGGCAGAGTCCACTTATATGAAAAAGGGGTGGACCCCATAACATGATCTTTGTTGGGTTTTTTTTCTTTGGACTCCGAACTTTGATTCTAGACGATTATGTTCTTAGTTCTGTCTTTTTTTTTTTTTTTTTACCCTTTTTTCCCCCCTTGGGTATTGGTTTGTTAATTTACACGCTAAAACACCCAATTTTTTTCCGGACGAGTACTGGTTATATTTATAAGATTATTAGTATATATATATATATATATATATATATATATATATATATATATATATATATATATATATATATATATATATATATATGTATGTATGTATCTATGTATGTATGTATGTATGTATGTATATTCAGTAAGGTTCATCCTGTGCATGGCTCGGGGGTCACTCGCGGTAGAAGATTATTTAAGAGGCACTTTATATAAATAGGAGGGGGGAAATAACGGTTAACCCAACCCGCATCCCATCTGTGGAAGAAAGATTGGAGGGTGGAAAATAATTCACCAACCAAAATGACTCGAAGATTCTCTTGAAATCTATCGGAACCGGAAAGTGAGGACTGGGCAGCTCCTGTCCAAATATGACAACAGGACGAATTGATCTGCTTCTTTAAAGGTAGAGGATGCCATGAGGAGTCATATACTTATTGGAATGGTACAGGGAAACAACGATTTTTCCTACATCTTTCCCGATGGATCGTAGGTAAAAGTTCAGGGGTTACTTTAAGTCTCTCAAGGTATTATTTACGGCTTTCACGAACCATTATTAAGTCGTTATTTAGAAATATTGTTTCTTTGCGTCTTAACGTAAGATGGGTTTGTTTTATGTGTAATGCTTACAAAATTTGTAGTCGTTTTTATTCTTACATTTTATATGATATAGTATTTTTGTTTTATTGGTAAGAAATTTTCGGATTTCTTGTTCTGGTTTTTGGTTTGCTGGTTGGTAATATGTGATTTAATTGAACTATTATCACATATATATATATATGTGTATATATATATATATATATATATATATATAAGTCAACACTGAAGTCAACACTGAGAGGCAACAGAGTGTTACATGCTAAACGCAACCATCAGGCCACATGCGTTGGTGTCTTTTCTCAACCATTTATATATACCGGTCACTGGTGGATTGTGGGTAATCTATTGCATTGCGGGTAGTCTATTCTAACGGTTATTTTCGCGGTTTGTTAATTTGTTTATTATTTACTTTATTTATTTATTTGAATGAATTTATTTTACTTGTTTTTGCTTATTTATTTATTTTATTTTATTTTTTTACTTATTTTTTCTTTTTAAGTAACGTAGTAAAAATTTGTTTTCGTGTCTGCATTTTGAGATCTGATCATTTATTTAGTAGTTTGTTTTGGTCTTGCAAGGAGTTTGCAGTTTTTGAATTGTTTGTTGTAGGCTGCTGTTTTATCGCTGATATTGAGCACTTCATCCCATAAATATAGCATAGCTAAAAACTATATTTCTTATATATATATATATATATATATATATATATATATATATATATATATATATAAAGAAAGAAAGAAAGAACAGTAAGATATATAATCCGATGTTCTTATTGATATTTTTAGTTTTAGTTTTACAAAAGAGTGCTGAGTGTAAATTTACAGAGCATAAATATTATAAATTAACTGATTGAAAATATGTTTTTTTTCGCTACACAGTAATAACCATGTTTCAAAAATTGAAGCTAAAGCCTTTATAATTAAATTAAAATTATTAGTTCCGTTTCATCTTCAAGCGAATATTGGAATAACTTATTTTTAAATTTACTGAGTTTTAAATGCACATATAAATTCATAATTTACTGTTTCCAAGGATACAGAGAAATCTAATCTGAATGATTGAATTTCTCTCATTTATATTTTGATAAGATTCGATAATAGCACTCTCGATATTTTCCTTCTAATTAACTTAGTTTCTCTTTTAATAATAAGTGTGGCATACATTAGACCAAAAAGAATATTAGATAGAGTTATTGCGAAAGTCCTTATTCCTTTCCGAGGTACCATCAACACAACACATATCAAACACTCTGGTGACATAATCCAGAGAATACGAAACGTTAATATAGAAAACATAGTTATGGCGAGCATCAAATCTCTGTATCTATCACAAAAGTGCCCTAACATATTTAGAAACCACCTCAAAAAATTCAAAGATAAGCTTCCTCTACTTGTTCACAAAATTATAAAAATATGAAGACTAACGACTAACCATTGTTTCTTCTCTTTTAACAATATTCGCTACAAGCAAAAATTCGGCTTACGTATGAGTGTCCTCGCTTGTATTTTCCTAAAATTCTTAGAATCAGGTCCACTTAGACCAGGGGTAGGAAATTACGGCCCGCGGGTCACATGCGGACAGACAGAACAATTCATGTGGACCACCAAATGTTAGTAAATTTGAAAGAGAAACTTGCCAAGCAATGCCAAATAATTATTACAAGCAATTTGACGCCTATTTTCAACAAATCGGTAAATGACTACAGTCAGATACATTATTCTCATTAAGTCCTTGAGATCCTACAGATTGCTGAGTTACTTTGTTTTTCAAATGAATCTGTTCCATGTGAAGTTTCTACTTCAAAATATCAATAATTTTTTTCTTTAAACTGAATGACTTTGTTTCAAACAAATCTGTTTCATGTGAAGTTTCTACTTTAAAATCTAAGTTATTTTTTTAAAAATTTCGTTACTTTAGATATGTTTTATTTGAAGTTTCTACTTTCAAACATTAATAAAAATTGTTTTTTTATTTCTTCACGTTAATTTGTTTTTCAAATAAATATTTTTAATTTCTAATATTAATTAATAAAAATATTTTTTCTTAAAACAAGATTATTTTGTCTTTCAAATGTGTTTCATGTAAATCTTCAACTTAAAAATATTTATTAATATATTTTTCTTTAAAGTACTTTAAACTGAGGCACTTTGTCTTTCAAATAAAGGCGTTTCATGTGAATCTTCTACAGTACTTTAAAATATTAATTAATAAAAATAAATTGCATTTTTTTTTCTTTAAAGCCTTTTTTTGATTATTTTAAATATTAATTATTTTGAATTAATATACTATGCGATCCAATAAAATTGTGAATTTTTGAATGTGGCGGTTGCACTGAAAAGTTTACCCATCCCTGATTTAGACACATCATACCAAACAGCTCTACTTATCTAAGATATATAGATAATGCCCTCTGATTAAATCCCCAAAATACAAAACTATGAGTTATAATAATGAAACTCAATAAGGCTGAACCTACCACTGAATTCACAAACGAATTTGAAATAAAAATATTCTGTACATTTCCTCGACATTCTATTAATAAGCAAATATGAGAAATTAGATTTTAAAGTTTATCGTAAACCCACAAATAAAAAACGATCTAATCAACTTCAATTCCCACCACAATCAAAGAATAAAAGAGAGACCGTAAGACATATGCCCCGGAATATCTAAATGAAGAAGAGACAATATGTATTAAGCAATAAACAATATGTATCAACATGTTAATTTTCGCTCTTCCTTTAATAATGACACCAAGAAGGATGTTCGTGAATATGAAAGGATCCTATTGAAAATAAGTTGACAAAACTTGTCTAAATTATTCAATGAAACATTTCTCAATATATATATATATATATATATATATATATATATATATATATATATATATATAATAAAAAGGCTTAAACACTAATATTACATGGTTATAATTTATTCCATTGGAATCGTAAATACGATCCAATTCATTAGACATACAAATTCAAAAAGAAAACAGAAAAAACAACTCCGGGAATAAAAAAAATAAAATTTAGTGAGAGTGTATGTTTGAGAGTGGGAGACGAATGTTAGAGTAAATGAAAGCTATAGAGAGAGGTAACAAACGAGAGAAGAACAGGAGAAGAACAGGAAGGTCTAAAGATGAAGGAGGAGGGATTAAAATTTAACAGAGAGAAGTTTTAAAGAGTGTTTAAGTGAGAGAAATATGAATGTCCTCGGATGTCTAATACATTAAAGATGTGTATATTTACCACAAATATATATATATATATATATATATATATATATATATATATATATATATATATATATATATATATATATTAAAGGTAATAAATCCGCAAGTTCTATGCTAACAGTTTCTTCACTCGCACTTTTCGTTTTTTGCTTCCGAGTCAACTTTGATCTTTAAAAATTTAAATGCAGTGTCAGTCGTCATCCTCTGTTACATTAATCCCTGCTCTTTCATTGGCTTCTCTCATTAATACTGTTTTATTTCTAATATTCTTTCATACGCAGTAAACTCTTGCGTCTTAGTGACTTTACTGCCTTGCTTGGATTAAAACTTCAAATAGATTATTGTGCCTTATCCTTTCAAATGATTATGGCTTGTCTATGAAACAAAAACCTCTACTTTTCTGTCTTTGTATTACTATGGACGAGGAAGAGATTTAAGGCGACGGAGATGTGGTGCTACAGAAGGATGCTGGGGATATTATGGACCGAGTATTTGAGCAATGATAAGTTCTTAGAAAGGTTACAAACAAAGAGAAGTCTTATACTTAACATCATAAAGAGGTCGATGAAGTTTCTGGGACACATACTGAGGAATGAGGGCTTGGAGAATCTGATACGCACGATACGAATAGAGGGAAAGAGAGACAAGGGAAAGCAGCGCGTGACATACTTGATGAGCTTGTGCAGGTGGATGACAGAACGTGGTCTGGGGAGGAAGCAGAGGGAAGGAACTTGCTGAGAGTTGCAAGGGAGAGAAGGAGGTGGAGAGCCAGGATCGCCTACGTCCTGAAAGGACATGGCACATAAAAAGAAAAGAATTACTGTGGATCTAAAATAAAACTGTAGCAATATGAGAGAAAATAAATACGAACTCGGGGAAGTATGAAGCCGGCGAAACATTTGAGTGATGAAAGTATAAAATTGCTTGGAGGGATGCTTGAAGGTTGGAAAGCGCTTGTCGTTTGCAAACCGTTCGTTGTTTGAAAGCTGTTCGTTGGCAGGAACAAGAAATAGTAGATACAGCGAGAAGTGATGCGTTCGCTGGAGAAGATGAGGAAGGGGGCCCGAGAGAATGAGATGGGGAAAGGTGAGAAGATGAGGAGGAAAGACAAGTCGAGATAAATAAGTTGACGCCCCAAAATAATTGAAATAAATAGACTAATGGGACAAGACAACAAGAGAAGAAACAGTGAAAAATGAGATGGAAAAGAAAAGGAGGAAAAAGAAAGAAAGAAAGAAAGAAAGAAAGAAGGTGGATCTCAACAAAATAGAAATGAATATCAATGAAGAAATGAAAGAAAAAGAGAGTGTGAACAATAAAAGAAAAAAAGAAACGGGAATATCCACTAAGAAAGAGAGAATGAAAAAGAAAACTGGAAAGAAAAAAATAATGAAAAGAAATAGAAAGAAAGAAAGAAAGAAAGAAAGAAAGGGAATGTCAAGGAAAAAGAAAAGGAATATCAACAATGAAAGAAAGAATAAATAAAGAAAGAAAAAAAAAGAAAGAAAGAAAGGAAGGAATGTCAACTGAAAAGAAATAAAGAAAGAAAGAAAGAAAGAAAAGCAATATCACCGAAGAAAAGAAAGAAAAAAGGTGACTGTGAACGATAAAAGAAAAAAGAAAGCAGAATATCAACAAAAAAGAAAGGAAGAAAGAAAAAAAAAGAAATGAAAGAAAGAAAAAGAAAGAAAAAAGAAGGATGGGAGAAAGGAAAGCAAATATCAACGAAAAAGAAGGTCTGAAAAGGAATATAAAGAAAGAAAGAACGAAAAAAGAAAGGGAATGCCAAAGAAAAAGTAAGAAAAGAAATATCAACAATGAAAGAAAGAAAGAAATGGGATATCAACGAAAAAGGAATAAATAAAGAAAGAAAAAGAATATCAAAAAGGAAAAGAAAGAAAAAAGAAAGAAAGTAAGAAAGAAAGAGAGAGAGAGAAAAGGAACATTAACGAAGAAAGAAATAAAGATAAATAAATAAATAAAATAAGAAAGAAAGAAAAAAAGTAAGATCCACGAAGAAGGAAATAAAGATAAAGCGAAAGAAAGAAAGAAAAAACGAAAGAAAGAAAGAAAAGGAAGATCCACGAAGAAAGAAATTAAGATAAATATATAAATAAATAAATAAATAAAGACAGAAAGAAAGAAAAAAAGAAAGAAAGAAAAAAAAAGTAAGATCCACAAAGAAGGAAATAAAGATAAATAACTAAATAAAATACGAAAGAAAGAAAGAAAGAAAGAAAGAAAGAAAGAAAAAGAAGATCCACGAAGAAAGAAAGAAATAAAGATAAACGAAGAAATAAAGAAAGAAAGAAAAGAGAAAGAATTATGGAAAAATATCAACGAAAAAAATAAAAGAAAGAAAAATAGATAAAAAAATGAAATTAATAAAGAAAGAAAGAAAAGAAAAGAAAAAAAAAGAAGATAAATGCTGACATAGAAAAGAAAGAAAAAAAATCATAGGAAAAACAAAAAGTAAAAAATAAGAAAGAAAATAAGAAAAAAAAATAAAATTAACGAGAAAGTAAGAAAAATGAATAAAGAATAAATGAATTAAGGGAATAAATAAACGAACAGAATGAATTTGGAATCACAATTCCCTGACTAGAATATAAACGAACTCCGATTACCAATCCCACTTGTCTCATCAATTCGTTTTTATATCTTAGCGAGAGAAAATGCAAATTTCTTTTGTCGGCTGATAGTAAAGTCGGGTAGTTAGGACTTCAGTTTGTAACACATCCTCCTGGAGACATTCACCGGATTCTTTTTTTAATATTCATCTTCAGGCATACACTTGTTAAAAAGCCATATCTCTTCAGATATAAGCACACGCTTCCATCACACTTGACTGTTATAATCTGTTAGAAAAGCCAATCATTCGCCTTGATGCTGGAAATTTGTTTCAACTTGGATTTTTATAAAATCCAAGATACATACAAGGATTTGGAGTTCCCAGAACAATATTCTTTCCTGGAAATAATGTAAGCAGAAGTTCTTTTTTTTGTTTTTTTTTAATAAAAATTCTTTATCTTTTTTTGTTTTCCTTTTCTCAACCTGGAAATGTCCTTTGTTTGACACGACTGGAATTCGAACTCGTCTCTCCAACTTCTCCTTCCGAGCTGTGATCCGTTACATCAACAGCACATAAAAGTTTACAGCACCTTGCATTCTATCTAGGTACTAACCAGGATCGACGTTGCTTAACTTCGGTGATCAGGAAATATATCTATATTCCCCACATATTCTTATTCTATTGCGCTCTTCAGTGTGGCTGGCCGTCCGATTGCGTCAAGCCGAGATCGAAACTCGACCAATTTGGCATCAGTCAGTGATCCTACCCCTAAGCCGTCAGAGCGAGAGAAAGGGGAAGGGTATTTTAGGATATTAAACCTAAAACACGTCAAAATCGCTAAACAACTGCCGTCGTGTTTCCATGCGTATCAATGCATCTCATCAGGCAATTGAAAAATACTGGCGAGAGAAAGATTTATTTAAATTTAAAAGCAAAATACAACCTCTTTTTACGAAAAAAAGTGGTGGTTATAAGGTTTGTGGGCTTTACTTTCATCATCCAATCAAATATGACCTACGTTAAATTTAAACTAAACGAAGAAACAAAAATATTTTTTTTTTATAAATAGGTCATGACCCGTAGATTGGCAGCTAACGACAGCCAGACATAAGCTAGAACAGACGAAAATCGTTACATAAATTATACAAACTAGAAAATGCCATTTCCTAAGAAATAAAAATGGGGTGGAGAAGTAATTTAACAAAATGCTAAACAAGTTATATGCTTTGTGAGTTTCCCACATAATTTTTTTATAATAGATAAATAAATAGCTTCTTTAAGAGACTAGTAAATAATTTAAATATATAGAATTATTTGGTAAATTCATATGAAACTGTGATTCCTCCTATAAGATGTTAATAACAATAACCAATCAATGTAAAAAGTCAAAAATACAACTGTACAAGATGTTAATAATACTACCAGGAGATTAATATACAATTATATTAAATCTAAATTAATCTTACACACACACACACACACACATATATATATATATATATATATATATATATATATATATATATATATATATATATATATATATATATATATTCTACTTACGTTATTTGTTATGGATATACTTATTTAAGTAAATGCTCTGTTATTCAATTAAACATATAAGCATAAATTACAATTACCGGACTGAATGTTCGAGAAATTTTGTAGAACATATGTGTTCCCCTAGAGGAATCGGGCTTGCATCATGTACCAAACAAGCTGATGTCGACAAAACCCGTACCCATCAGTGGCTACGTAGTGCAGGGTTGAAAGCTGAAACTGAAGGTTTTATCCTTGTTGCACAGGATCAATGCTTGTTAACTAGGAATTATGAAGCACATATACTAAAATATTGTGTTAGCCCAAAATGCAGATTCTGTAATATATATTCAGAAACAATTGATCATCTTGTATCAGGTTTGCACGATATTGGCACCCACTGAATATAAAACCCGACATGACAGAGTGGGCCAATATCTGCACTGGAAAATCTGCAACTTCTACGGGAAGGAAAATGAAAGAAACTAGTATGAACACCACCCAGACCCGGTTACGGAGATAGGACCTGTTACAATTCTATGGGACTATACAATACACACTGACAGAACAATCAAAGCCAACCGCTCAGGCATTGTTATTAAAGACCACAAACCAAAGAAATAGTGCCTCCTTATTGATATGGCAATCCCTACAGACTGCAATGTATCTTTGAAGATATTCAAAAAGCTGTCAAAATACAAGGACCTTGAAATCGAAATCTCAAAAATGTGGCACATTGGAACATCAACAATCCCTGTTGTAGTTGGAGCCCTCGGATTGATTGGAAAAGATTTCAGTAGACTAATTGAAGAGATTCCTTGAAGTCTATGCCTCAAAGAAATATAAAAAATTGTTCTCACGAGTACAGCCCAAATTTTACGAACAGCTTTATCTATGTAAATTTTTTTTTTTTTTTTCATTGAAAAGTTTCATTATGCCATTTCTAACCTTAGGCCTCTCGGCGGGACCCGGAAAGAAATGTGTAAACGCCAGAAATCAAAGGAAATAATAATAATAATAATAATAATAATAATAATAATAATAATAATAATAATACAGTTCGAATTTAATTCAAATTATCCATGTGTCAAATTAGATGCAATGGCGTCCTTGATATGACGATAAACTACATCCGCGTTCTAGGTAAGACGATAAACTACGTCCAACAGCAAGGCCTCTGATCAGGTTTTGAGGAGTGTAGAACCACCACTTAAATGCTGGTGTTCCCAGGTCCTGACCCGGGGTAGTAGCACCTGTTAGGGTCCCAGCTATGGGCAAATAGTTAACCTCGAAAGTGAGGTAAAAAGCATTAAAAATATTACCAGCAATACGCTTTCGAAGAAAAAAAACTATTACCAGCAATAAGTTTTTGAAAAAATAATAATACCAGATATAGATTTTTTGAAAAATAATATTACCAGCTATACATTTTTGAAGAAAAAAATATTAACAGAAATAGATTTTTGAGAAAACAAAAATATTACCAGGAAAAAAAAAGTTGTCGGCATTAAATGACCCATTGTGGTGTTGATATGCCGTAAAACAAAACAAAAAATTAGATGCAATGAGTTTTTTTTTTTTTTTGTGTGTGTATAATATTGGTTTGTGGCGCCATTCCGTGGACTATGGGGTTGGTAGGCTCGTAAAGTAATGATGGGTTAGCGTTAATAGAGGGTCACCAGAGGGCGTTGCAGATCAACCTGGCACAAGATGGCGTTAAGCATTGACAACTGTGAGCAATACAATTATTTCGTCCCACGACATGCAGTGTTACTGTATCTTTCATTATTGCTTTTTGTCTGTCAGCAAATCAATGTCTGACGGACTGTCTCAATGTACAATGTACATGGGCGTGAAAAAATAGCTGGTATCATATTGCAACGACATATTTAGACACGAGCGATTTCAAATATCTCTCTCTCGCTCTCTCTCTCAATCTCTCTCTCTGAATGTGAAAGTCTTTGCACCGTGGGCACACCAGGGTATTTTAATGCCTATTTGTTCAAGTAAGTTTGTGTGGGGTGTGTCTGTGTGTTTGCTTCTTATTGTTTGTTTTATGCATGGGTACCTACGCACACGGGAGTTTGTATATATGTGTTTTATGTCTGTGAAGTTGTGCATATATTCGTTTGTGTATCTGTGGGTGCGTGTTTGTCTATGTAAATTTCTGAAAGTGTATGTGCGCACGCTTGTAATAAGTGTGTGTGTGTGTGCGTCTTTGTCTATATGAGTTTTCATAAGTGTGTGTATTGTCTGTCATATTAAATTATTTTAATATGTGTGCACGTGTATGTGCTTATATGCGCGTGTGTCTCTCTGTGTGTATAAATGCATGTTTATGTTTGTGTGTTCGTGTGCCTTACTGCGCGCGTATTAACGTTTATGCTTTTATTTTTTTCGTTTTTCTTATGCGCCACGTGCTTAGAAGGTTCACTTTCGGACCCTGAGACCCGGGTTCGAGTCTCACAATGAACGATTGATCAGGGAGGTGACGTTCCTGTATGATTTATCGGTCTGGAGAGATTAACCCAGTGCGTGGAACCTTTGGAAGGTCCCTGAAAATCACGCAGCAGGTGGACCCGAGACTTGTGAGTGAAATTAGGTACACAGAACTATTCAGAAGCCGTCAATGATTGCGTCCGCGCTTAAGTTACCGAAGCTTTGGGGTCACTAACCTTTTTTCAAATTATGTGGGAATCTAAATGTGATCTGCTCTGTACAGTTGGAGCATAAACAGCAGGGCAGGCGTTTGTAATAGGGATTTTTTTTAGCTACCCTGCCAGACGGGTTTGCACGCAAATGAGTATAGTGCGTATGAGTATGTGGTCATGTCCGTCTATTTTTTTATACTAATTTTCACCTAAGTGCCACTCAAGGTAGATGGTTACTTTGTGGTGTTGCATGGGCTTAAAAAAGGCAAGAAATGAAGTTCCTGGTGTTATACAGGGAATATAACATTGAACCCTAGACTTAAAGAGAAAATTGTAGTGATTTGGAAAACATGGTTTTGGGAGTCTGTTCAACAAAGCAGCAGTTCTTAGGAAGAAGCTATCCGAAGAGAACTTCCTCCTTATTAATGGAATACAAAGGGAATGCGGATGATTCACTCTTGTAGAAGTGTCATGGTGGATCTCAGTTGTAAAGGCGATGTGAGTATTTGCTAGTATGTGTTTGTGCGTATGCTTAAGAACATGTATGCGTTTGTGTTTATGTGTGTATCTATGTCTGTGTGTTTTTGTCGGTCCATATGTGTGTGTGTTTCCACTTAGTGTATATTTTTAACATTATGTTTATGTTATTTGTGCTAATGTGTGTCAAGAAGTTCATGAGTGCATCTGGCGTTTGAGTGTGCATATTTGAATCTTTGCGTTTTATGCGGGGTCATGTGTAATTGTGCGTTGTGTACGTGTGTATGTTTTTATGCATTTGGGTGCGTATACATATTCTTAGGCGCGTGTGTAATAATGTGTTTATTCCTGATTATGAACAAATATAGTAAGTAAGAAATATATATATATATATATATATATATATATATATATATGTGTGTGTGTGTGTGTGTGTGTGTGTATAAATATAAACATGAATATATATATGTGTGTAATATATATTATGTGTAATATATTATATATATTACAATTTATATATTATATAAGCGCTCAATATCAGAGATAGACTGAACATATTTGATTGGAATGATGTGCCGACCAAATATATATATATATATATATATATATATATATATATATATATATATATATATATATATATATATATATTTGTGTGTGTGTGCATGGATATGTGTGTATATGTGTGTTATATATATATATATATATATATATATATATATATATATATATATATATATATATATATATATATATATACGTATTTATTTTAGAATAAACACGCCAGTGACTCAGAGAGCTCAGTTCATAGAAGTCATTTTGCATATATATATTTGCGTAATCCAGACGACAATTTATCCATCGCAGCCATATATATATATGGCTGCGATGGACAAATTGTCGTCTAAATTCAGCAAGAATGTAAATAACACTGACATCTCATTTTAACAGGAAACAAGAATATCATAAAATACTAAAGAATAAATTTATTCAATAAAATCGCCATTGGCTTCAACGACGGCGTCCAGACGGTTTCGAGAACTTCTGCAACTCTTCTGGACTGTTTCCTTCTTTAAGTTGGTGAATGCTGCCATCATCTTTGCCTTTGGTTCTTCTTTTGGTGTCACAAGGAGTTTTTTTTGGGGGGGGGTCTCTCTCGCTCAACTGCGTCCTACATATACTAATCAAGTGGTTGCAGTCAGGGATGTTATCTGGCCAGATGTAAGGGGTGATGGGTCGCAGAAATTGTCTGACAGCCATAACTAGGTTCTCCTGTGGTATTGTGCAGAGTCCTGTTGCCAGATAGCGGGTCTTCCGGCAAACACCGTCTTGAACAACAGCAGCACTACCTCCTTAAGGCAAGTGATGTAGGGCCTCCGTGTTGAGTCTGAGGACCTGATTAGAAGATGAATGGAGGCATAATGTCGCCATCATTAGTGATCACTCCAAACACCTTCGTAATCATCATTAGACTCATCCAGCTCCTTCTGAATCGCACGCACCAGAAATTTAGAAACGGCATTTTGTACTACTTGGCTTATGTATCGGAAAGGTATTGGGTGTAAATCTGAGAACACTGACTCTACTATACTGTGCAGTTGATAAAATTAAAAAAAAAAAACTAACAATGCGCATGCGCGAATTTAAAAGTATAAAACAGCGACAGTTTACCCATCGCAGCCTCTGTATATGGGTTTTCGTAATTTTTGTATTTTACTTCTGTGGATTTCGTAGGCTCTGGCCGCCTCTTTCTGCGCATTCATCCTCCTACAGCAAAAGTAACATATTTTCGATATATTGACGATATCTTATTAATACGCTGAAATGACACGCCACTACAAGAATTTTATCACAGAGCCTGTTGAATCTGTAGCCCCCAATTCATGCCCGAAGAAGAGAAATACATCAAAAACACCTTTAACTTCATCTAATACCTGAATTATTTCCTGCACTTTGACAAACGCAAAGCCTACAAAATCCATATACATACATACATACATACATATATATATATATATATATATATATATATATATATATATATATATATATATATATATATATATATATATAAGTGAACATTGAAGTCAACATTTAGTGGCGACAGGCTGTTTCATGAAACTGCCTGTCGCCTCTCAGTGTTCATTTCAATGTTCACGTTTATGTTTTCACATCTCTATCTCTGATATTGCGCACTTTATCCCATAAATATACCACACTTTAAGAGTATATTTTTTCGTATATATATATATATATATATATATATATATATATATATGCTCGATGCGTATCCAAATGTAAACAAATAACACAAAGGAGCGTTTCGGTTAGCAAGGTCGGTTTTACTGTTTTTAAATCACAATTCTCCAAGATTTTCTCTTGTACATTCATATCTGCTCGATGCGTATCCAAATGTAAACAAATGATGTCACACATTATGAAAGGGACAAAATCCGACAATTATTTTAAGAGATTTTTTTTATGTTTATACATTCTTTTTTTTTATAGATACAAATATTTAAGCAAATACCCTGTTTATAATAAAGAGTATTAACAACATTTACCGGCCTGAATATCCAAGAAATTTTCATAGAAAATATGCATCCTCCGGCAGGAATCGAACCTGTATCCTACACGGAACTGTCATATAGCCTGACGTGCTTTACCGATTTAGCCACAGAGGAGCGTTTCCGTTAGCAAGGTCGATTTTTACTGTTTTTAAACTTCAATTCCATCTCGTACATTCATATCTACTCAATGCGTATTCAAATGTAAACAAATGATGTCATACATTATGAAATGGACAAAGTCCGCCAATTATTTTAGGACATAAACAATAAGAATGTATAACTGATTATAAACAAAAATAACATGTCCATCATTAATTAATCATAGCTAAGGATCGATGGCTCATAAAGGAATGAAATAAACTTCATATATATATATATATATATATATATATATATATATATTATTCCAGGATCATTTTCCAACTTTATCCCTCTCTAACCTTCTAACTTTCTGCCCCGGAGTAACAAGTTGTCACACACGCTTCACGTACGATTTCATTTTCAAGTCTATTTTCACTGCTCTTTGGACTGTCATAGCTGAAACTCCTCTCACGTGCCAACCGTTTTATGGATTGAGTTGGATCTTTTTTAATTGATCTCTAACTCTAAGCTGAAATGATGATCCCTCTTGCTGTTGTGACCTCCTGATCCAGTTTTCCTCTCTATTGTTCCCTATTTCTATAATTATTCACCATTCTCTTGGTGGTTCTTGAATGGACTTTGAAGATGGAAGCCAAAGTATGGATGTTGGTACCATTACTGAAGGCCTGAATCAACTTTTTCCTCTTACCATTGTTCAGTTGGGAAGGCATTGGTTTTGACACACAAAAAAATTTAGCATGCTCTCATTTTTGTTAAATAGCTCAAAGAGATTTTCAGTAATTCTTACGACAAATGGCGTCAAGGTTGCTAAATGTCTTACCTGAAAACCTGTAAAAAAAAGGAACTTAGTTATTTTATTTTAGATAATTAAACATTATGTGAGATAGATAATTATGTTGTTACACGATTTGGAGAATTTTGCTATAACACCAGATTTATATATATATATATATATATATATATATATATATATATATATATATATATATGTATTGAGAGAAAGAGAGAGAGAAAGAGAGAGAGAGAGACAGAGAGAGAAAGAGCGGGAACATGGATAGATAGATATAAAATACAGGTTAAGTACCCTTTATGCAAATTTCCCAAATCTGAAAATTTTTCAGGTGCTGAAATGCCACGAACGGAAAATTACAGAAAGCAACATGGCTACACATAGCATGATTATTACGTTGCGGCGTAACAAAGAAAATGGTGACTTTTCCAGTTTTCATTACATTTAACTGTAATCAGAACCCGTGTTTTTTGTTTTAATACAGATTCTGTACCCTCTATGTATTGTAAAAAATTTTTATCAAAACACCGCATCGTTGGTAGAGATTGATAGCTTACCGAATTTTCCTTCTCACACTCACAGTGATGCCATCGAGAATGTCCCTTCCCCTCCCAGTTACTTAAACCAGTTGTCGAAGTAGTATTTGGTATTACATTTATATGGTTTTTGTAAGTAGTGATCACGTTTTTGTACACGTACAGAAAGTGCAAAACATTATTTTTACGTGAAATCTTCATTTCACTACTTAAAGATCTGTGCAAGCATTACATGACTAGCGTCATTACTTGTATCTGTATGTACATAAAAATGTATTAAATTTTATATAAAACTACCTTCAGGGTGCATATATATATATATATATATATATATATATATATATATATATATATATATATATATATATATATATATATATATATAAAAGCTGTATTATGAAACGTAAAGGGACATTGTGTTTATGGTTGGCTTCTATTCTCAAGCTGCCTCATTTTATAGATGATATATACAAATTAAATAACTTGTATTCTGAAAACCGAAGCACTTCCGGTCCCAAGAATTTCCAATAAAGAATCTCAACCTGTACTCGAAATATTAAATTTAGTGGGAACCTGTTTTAGTTGACATCTTTGTCAAGCGAGATTGAAAAATCTTTCATATCGTAAAAGCTTATTTTTTTTTTGCTGTAGTAAAATGTGCTTTTTCTCAAACTACTTATCTTACAGTAATATTTGAAGTAAAATATAATATATACAGAATAGATTTTTTTTTTAAATCCTGTATAAAAAAATATATAAATAAATATAAATATAGAACATTACAATAAAGAGTGTGACATACATGTAAAGTACGCCACTACATTTTTGACTAAATGTCCATTCGGCCAAACATCTGTTGACCAAATGACTGAGCACCTTCCATTTGAGGTTGGGTGGGAGTTTGAAGCCTAATATTCTCTCAAGGCACAGAGCTTCCTCGAGGGAACATTTGTCCACCTTGACTTGTGTGTGTGTGTGTGGTAAAAACTATTCTGTCTATAGTAATTAAATTAATTCATCAGCACTGACTTTTCTTCTCATTTTTAAGACAGTTCTGTTATAAAAACATTAGTAATATCTTTTTATATTATCCACATAAAACTCCTGTGCTAAGCTCCAGCTCGTGACATTCCTGTCATGTTCGTTATATTCAGTTAGACGAAAATACTCTTGGGAAAGGTATGCATCCAGCACGTTCTCCCCCAGCTATGTAGTACTCGTATCACAAAATCATTATTCTCTCCAATCTAAGAATATTTTCTGAATATTTTCTGAATATTTTCTGACTTTAAATAACCTGAAAAGGTTTGATAAGTCGTAAAATAAACAAATCTTGCTCGAAGTGGATTATTGAGAAATAAATTTGCGCAATTTTCTTTCCCGAGATTTTGAAAGGTATTTCGACCAGAGGCAGAGTTCAAAGGCGCCCATTTGATGGCCAGAGTCGATAATTGAATGGTCACGTTGACCACTTGCCCATCACTTGCGGTCAGTTTTAGACAGTGTCTGCAACAGTTAAATGCATTTGCCATTGCATTTAATTTAAAGGTAACTTCGGATGAGCGGAGTGACCATGGCCATGATGGACAATATCCCCTCGGGGCTTTAGCCATAAACTGAACGAGGTTCAGTTGTGCATGGATTTCACTATCGAATGAACGCTTAATCATATTAATCACGAAACGCTAGATGACGTCATACGACAAGGCGGGAAAATGATTTGAGTGATTTATATTTAGAGGACTAAACTTTGCGTGAAGTCAAGTGTTTCGTGAGTATGTGTCAGTGTATGTGTCTGTGTGTGCATATATGTAAGTGGTTGTGTTTAGTTTCGTTTGTTTTACGGCATGCCAACCTCTATGGGTTATTTAATGCCGGCAAGATTTTTATTACTGATAATATTATTTTCTCAAAAATGTATTGTTGGTAATTTTTTTTTCCTCAAAAATGTATTGCTGGTAATAATTTTCGTTACAAAAACCTCTTGCTGGTTAAATTTTTTATCCCAAAATGTATTACTGGTATTTTTTTTCCTCAAAAATGTATTGTTGGTAATATTTTTTCTACAAAATGTTTTGCTGGAAATCAATGTATTGATGGCATATATATATTTTTTTTTCTAACAATTTTACAAAAATCTATTACTGGTATTAAAACGTATGAGTGTTTTGACCACAGTTTGGTGGTTAGCTATTTGCCCATAGTTGGGACCCTAACAGGTGCTACCACCCTGGGTCAGGGTGGACCTGGGAACACCAGCAATTAAAAGGTGGTTCCACGCTCCTCAAAACCTCCTGATCAGAGTCCTTGCTGTCGGACGTTGTTAATCGTCTTACCCTGGATGCGGATGTAGTTTATCGTTTTATCCAGGACATACATGTAAGCGTATGTGTGTGTATGTTTTTTTTAAGTGTTTTGTATTAGCGTATACATCTGTGTATGCAGTTTGATTTGTTTAACGGCGTGTTAATTTGCATATAACGAATCCGACTGAATTGAAACTCGACGCTTTGATTTCCAATTGTGAGACTTTACTCTTTAAGGACCCACGCATCTAAGCTTAGAGCACCGTATGGGGCATTTAGTTTCGAAATTTAAATTTCTTGGGAACGTTTATAATTCCGTAATATTTTTTATTTAAAAAATGTATTGACAGTATTTTACATTATTTACATTATTCTAACTTTTATTCCTATGTTTCTTGCCATATTTACAACGTTTCGGTCGTTGTACGTTTAGACCTTCTTCAGGTGTTTGGAATTTCAAACCAAACCCTTTATTTCGTTCACCGGGGAAGATTGTACTAATTCCACGTGTCACGCCTCTTCCGGATGTCTCAGCTATTTCCCTTTAACTCAACTCTCCAAGTTTTGGTTCACCACTGTTTGGGTCTAGTCATTGGTTCTGACCAAAGTAACAAGGACACATGGTACAATGGATAAAGGCGCTAGTTAAATCCAGTGAGAGGACCAAAAGAGTGTGAGTTCAATACCTGGTAAAGGCAGTGGAGAACTTGGAGAGGGGAATTAACAATAGATAACTGATAACTGACCTCCATTAAACATGGAACGTGCAGCTAAAACAGTCTACCCCAGTGAGCGAAATAAAGGGTTCAGTTCGACATTCCAACCACTTGAAGAAGGCCGGAGCGTACAACGACCGAAACATTGTAATAAATATGGCGACAAAGATGAGGAGAGTAGTCCGAATAATGTAAATAATGTACATAATACTTCATCTCAGAAATATAGACAGATACTGAAGGGCCGAAACGTTGTGATAAATATGTCGACAAAGATGAGGACGATAGTCTGAATAATGTAAATAGTGTACATAATACATCATCTCAGAAATATAGACAGATACTAAATAAAGTATCTACTAAAATATGAGTATCTACAAATAATGACATTTAAAGTAATAAAATCAGTTGGATTAAGGAATAAAAAATCCATTGCTTCCTTTTATATATACAGGTTTACCTCGTGTTACGACGTTTCGAGTTAAGTCGTTCTAGATTATACGTCGCTCCACCCCACCAAAAAAAATGATATATTAAAAACAAAAAATGAAGTTTAAGTCATTTTATTCGACTTTATGTCTGTCTATCATAACTATTGAAGTAACACATTAGAAAAGCGTTAACAGCACATAAAATCATGTTACTGTGCAAATAAATAAGAATAAAAGTATATAAATATATACAGACCTATATTTGAGTAGATGTTCTGTTTATTTATTAAACAGTATACTTACTGGAGCCACAGAGTATGGATAGCGGCTCGGATTGAGGAATCGGAGAGCCGCGTTCGAATTCCAGTCGAATCCATTACATTCACTTACGTGCTAATATCCTTAGGAAAGGTATGAATCCTCTTCTTCTCCCCCAGCTATGGGTAAATAGTAGGACAGACCGGATTCTATAGCCCTTGGATGGCAACTGGTCTACCGCAGAAAGAAACGGTAACCTCCTTCGGGAAAAAATCTGCCTCGTCAGTCATGTATCGATACACGCTGAGACGATCATGTATCTTTCTATAATGTATTTCAAGTGGAAAAAATCTGCCTCGTCAGTCATGTATCGGAAGATACATGATCACCTAAGCGTGTATCACGCATGGCACCTAACTGACTGATATTTATTAATTTATTTCTATCTATATATTGGTAAAACAAATCTCGATTTTTTCCGATTCTCGAAATATCTCGTATATTCAGGCCAAAAGAGGGACTTGTGAGCAATATTTGCACAATACTGTGGCTTTGTTCTGCAGTATTGCATAAATTTTTATAGTCAGATTTTGCAATATTCTAATCCTATAGTCTTTCTTAAATGAATCTTAAAATGAAATTCCACCGAAGGTAACATTCCAACATTTGTGATCGCCGGTGTTGATCATTGCCCGCTCTTGGGAATTACTTTCCTTATCATCTGTGATCTGTTCCCGACGGTGGCTGCAATAGCTACATTCTTTTATATTCAGAGCCCCTTTCTAAATGCGTCTTCTTTATTTGAGGACAGAGCAAAAAAAAGGGGGGGGAAGAAAGAAAAAAGAGTGTGCAATATATTTAGTGATACAACTGAGGGAAAGAACTAGACAAAATAAGAACTGACGCCTGCGGCTGACTGACGCGTCAGCGAAACGTTTCTGACGTTGCAAACACGTGGCCCCGATCTTACAAATGATTTCTAGCTACTTGAATGAAGCCAAGCGGAGAAACTCCGCCTAGCGTCAAGCACATGTGCGCACGGACCTAGACATACGCATCTTTTACAATGATGCAGCCTCATCGAGTCCGTGCTTCATACATTCACCTGGCGCTGCTATCCTTTCCTAGTTTCATAGACAACTGCTTGATTATTATATTAAATCCAGCAAACCCTGAAGTCCTGGGAGATAGGACTATGGTTAAAGGTTTCTATCAAGGATACATAGAATTGTGCAAGATTAGCCAGCTGATCTAACAAACCATAAATCTTAGAGTGTGTTCTGTGTTCACTAGCAGACTTCATAGAGTTGGCCGTGTATCAAATGGAGTTAATCTTAGCAATTAATGCTTTTATTCTCTTTTTTTACTCGGTATCACCAATGCATGTCAGTAAAGTCACTAAGACACAAGGGGTTACTGGGTGTGGAAGAATTAGAAAGAGAAACATTAATAATAAGCGGGAAGAGGAAAGAGCAATCAGGAGGACATTAGATAGCGATTGACATTGCATTTAACTTTTTGCAAGGGAGGAAAGCCACTAATGAGCGGGAAGAGGAAAGAGTAATCAGGATGACAGTAGATAGCGATTGACAATCTAAATTTAAATTTTTGCAAGGGAGGAAAGCCACTAAAATACAAGCGATTACAGGGTGTGGAAGAATTGGGAACAGAAACTTTAATAATGAGCGGGAAGAGGAAAAAATATTCAGAAGGACAGTAGATAGCGATTGACATTGCATTTAAATTTTTTTGCAAGGCAGTAAAGCCATAAAATACAAGGGGATAGATTCTGGAGTGAAAAATTCTTTCGTGCGACACAGTGAACTAACTTTGCTAGCAGCTGACCTAGCAATGAATTCAATATAGTCTTTTCCCTTCATGTCAGCTGAGAACGCGAGCCAGAGAAGTAAATCAACACTGAAAACAGCTACTCACACCTGATCAATATATTTAAGATTCTCGATCAGACGTTAGCTAGACGAGCCCTTAAAGAAAAATCAAATATTGTTGCTTAGAGATAAAACGAAGCTATTAACCCATTACCTGCCATGAGCCCTATTTAAGGTTCTGTTAAAATTAATCTCACTACATTTTATTTTTTGTATTTACATTGAACTGCTTACAGACATTGCATTTACAGAGGAATATTTTACAACACTTAGCCGTTTAAGTTTTTTATTATTAGACGTAAGACACTTTCTGTTGTAATTTTACATTTCACGCGTAGAAAAATAATAACTATTAATATATTATTTTTTGATGTTTTATACACATATATATTTGATGTTCTAGTTTCTATAAAAACGACAATGGTAACTACTAAAATTAAACATAAGGAATAAATAAACCCCTAAGACACCTGTCTGGGCCAAAAATTTGCATTAAAAATTTGTAAGTTGATGGATTAAACAAATCACAACGTTTCTACTATTTCTGATATGAAAACTTATCATTACTGTCTTTACAAAAGCCCGTTCTTCCTCAGAACGTGGGCGATCATGGTTCTCCACATTTTTCTCTCCTTTGTAGCACTTTATAAATCTTGTCCTTTTGCCGTCTCTCTTAATACCTTTTCTGTTAAAAAAGCTTGTTGCTTTTTCTTCTTCTTCTATATGCCACTCCCGTTCGGGATGTGGACGATCATGACCGCCCACTATTTTCTATCTTTTGTAACAGGTAATAAAGTTTGTCGTTTTGTTATCTCTACTAATCCCCGTTAGACATAATGGATTTAGTTTAGTATCTAATAAGTGTTTTTTTTTTGCTAAGCTATTTATTCGCTTAATAAATTATAGAAAACATAATTATGCAAATAAAGCAAATAAGATGCTCCATCAGAGACATCTATACAAAGTATATAGAACATAATACCCCTCCAGTTAACCCCAAATATATCAACTTTTTATATCGTAACCAGATGCATGCTAATTAAAAACAAAACGAAAATATCCTACAAATATTGATAAAAACTAATAAATCCACCACAGACTTTAGTAAAAAAAAAAATGAAGAAAAAAACAAAAAAAACAAAACAAAATAAAATTATTTGTGATGACTCTTCCCCGGCCATTTGCGTGTTGTAGAAAACCAATATTGTTTATAAATTGTAATGTTCTTTGGCAGATTGAAGCGCCAACGATAACAATCATATCTATGTTGGACACACGACAACAACGCTTTCACGCAGGCTAAGTCTCCACCTGAATAATACGTCCAATATTTACACCAACGTACCTGTCCACACTCGCAATTCAGAAAAATCCTTGTCTAAAATACCTCCACACTAAAAAGAATAAAGCACAAAACTAAAAATCCTTGAAGCTATTTATATAAAAAAATTGAAACTAAACCTTAATAAAATTAATTACGAATACTCCGCAAACATTTTACAATGTGTACAATACATAGTCTTTAAATGTTAGCGCTTGTCATTAATAGTTTTCCTTTAGCAATTACTCAAGTCTGGAATTTTTCCACAACATACATAGTTATCTCCCTTTAGACGGTGTCCGCATCACCCTAGCAATGACAGCGTTCCTGACTCCACATATAAAAATGGTAATTTTCTCAAAAAGTTTTGTCCTTCACAACCATAGGCACTAAATACTTACGATATAATACTCTGATGATGACATTATACTATGTCGAAAGTACTCGGAAATAAATACAATATAAGCCAGCACGGTGTTTTCCTTTCGTCGCTTATCCGCGAGTATGAAAGGAACCTATCGGGAAGAAGTAGACAGAACATGTCTAAATTATTTAACGAGATCTGTCTTTATATATATATATATATATATATATATATATATATATATATATATAAAGGGGAAAAAGGAGAACATGCCAAAAACTAAAACTCTTCTCCAGATACAGTGTCGAATAAATCCGAAAATACTGAAAAATGAAAAAGAAAAAACAAACTAAAAGCAAATTGCTCAGTAAATTGCTCAAAACCGAAATTGTCTTGACGTAGCAAGAAACGATTACAAACGGTAAATCCTATGAAAGGATGGCTATAGTCATAACTCGAGTTTCACGTAATATTCAGACGACTTGAACGAAAAACAAGTCGTCTGATTATATATATATATATTCTGTTATTTCTTATGGAAATAGCAATTAAGGATTTTTCTCTTTTTAGAAATGTTCGGCTTGATGTTTATTTTTTCATAGTTTACCATTTAAGCTTGTAAAACAGAAAGCTGAGGGCACATTGGAAGAGCGAAAGATGTCTTCCAAAAGTTAACCAAAGTATTAAGAAGTAGGAAATCTTCGTTAGAACCCAAGAAAATAGTGCCGAAACGGCTGTGTAATGTAATCCTTCCGTCTCCTCGCAGATGAAGAAGATATTTGAATAGAGGAAGAAGTTAAATTTGTTGATCGAAAGGAGCAAACTTTGTAATAATTGCATTAATCTTGGCGTACGGTGATTTGTTTAGTATAATAGGTCTATCATTGAAAGTTTACAGGTAACTACCATTTTCTACTGATGCCTTGTCTGCCTTTTGCACATCTAATCAACTCTGGCTACGAGCCGAGACTGTTTGCCAAAACCAGAATCGACATCGACATGGCCAGTGGTCACAGGAAGTTAATAGCTTAGAATTAACCAAAAGTGCTGAATATGGGCTTCGGCCAATCGTAATGTTGTGTTGAATTGGGCGTGAAAACAACTTTCTTTTTCAGGATATTTTTAAATGCTTTCCTCGGTGGATTCTCTTATTTTGAAATGATCTTTGTCTCTACACGCTCTGTCCTTTTAGGGTGTGGGCAGTCATGATTCTCCACAGCATCCCATTTTTTGTAGCTCTTAGCAGTGTTTGTCTATATCTGAGCTGCCTGACCCTCATACGTCGAATAAGATGGGAGAGCTCACCATATATATATATATATATATATATATATATATATATATATATATATATATATATATATATATATACAATGTCGTCCGTGCTGTAAATCTTACGCCCGACTCTTTTAACAAAATTCGACTAAAAGAACATATGTCAGAATTTTGCAACAATAGCACCATGGTCTGACCCACTATATATATATATATATATATATATATATATATATATTAGGTTGGTGCAAAAATAATATCGTTTTTTGATGTAGTTTTTAACGTCAAAAAACGATATTATTTTTGCACCAACCTAATATATATATATATATATATATATATATATATATATATATATAATGTATGTATGTATAAAAATTTTAAGAGAAAATTACATTAGCCTAGTTTATATCAAATGTCCAATTGAGTCCTAATAAACAAATGTGTCATTATTTTTTAAGGTTTCGCGTTACAGAAATATGGGACTACTTACTGAGTAAATGAGTTTTATTGCATTTAATAACAAAGAATAAATTAAATGAGAAAATACAGAAGTTCATAATTTTGCTTTTCTTTTTCATAAGGAGACTCTGAGCAAATAAATGATATATTTTATTATTTGTAACAAGCTTTTATCGTGTCTTCGTGCTGACATATTTTAAGAACTTTTCCAATGGAACCGGACTTTCATGTTAGGATGAAAATAAACCACACCCAATCTGTACGGTATGCCAAGAACTATATAGATTGAATAGATTGAAGCCCATCTAGTAGGGCTACTATCCAATCCTTGTTGCAGACGCTTGCTCAGGCAGACTTGTGTTTGTTCAACACCCAAAGAGCTCACCAGTGGTTAATACCTCAACTATGCTGAGCTGACCTTTATTATAGATTCTGGGATAGAGCGCCGTATGTAGATTGATCAACATTCTGAAAAAGGGCAGTACACTCAAACCCTCAGCCACGATGACTTGTAATTTTGTGCTAACACAACCACCGACGCCCCTCCCCCCACCAAAGGCTCAGTCTACACTATTTAACTCACAAGGCTTGGGTCAGCGGCTGGTATGGTTTTCAGGTACTTTCCAAAAGTACCACATGCCGGGATCGCCTCCTCCAGACCCGATAACATCAAGAAGTTTCCTACCTGACAAACTGACTATTTTGTTGTCCAACTTAGCGAATTGAAACCTACTTTCTTTGTTCTTAATAGTAGCGGTACTGAGCGTGGTCTTCTTCTGCTGTAGCACTTCTGCTTCAAGGTTCGAACTTTTCATGTCATACTTCTATAGCCTTTTTCATCAATAAGAGATTTCCGCACACAGATATGCCGATTTTTCGAACCAGAATCCCATGGTAAAAAGCGAACGTTCTACCCACTAATCCATATAATATCCTACAATTTCTCAAAGTAATCAAACTGTATTTCAAAACATAGCTTAAAAAAATATTTACTCTATGTTAGTCCTGCTAAAGAATTCTCATAGCCTAGCATATCAGCTGTTCCTTTCAGCCGTCTAACACCCCAGTGTTCTTGCTTGTCCTGTATTTTCATTTAATTCCACAGAGGATGATAACTATCCCTCCCCTTTCATACATGATCTGCCATTCCTGATTTCATTGTTTCATCCCACACTACGAATTTTTGATGTTCCACCACCGTTACTATAAGCAGTGTATATAATGATGACTCCTCATCCCAGAAATTCAGACAGAAATTTTCAGAAGATTCATGGACATTCCGTTTTGAAAATTTTAAATTCTTATTGTGATGCTGCCTTCGTTATCACAACGTTTCAACCGATTAAGCTCTTCAGCCATTCCATACTCGTATAAAGGTTTAGAATAATCCCAAAACTAATACGACTAGAGTAATAAAAAGCAAAAGAAAAAAATATGATGCAAGAAATTCTAGTTTCGATGGGCCACAATGCTTAGATAGGCTGAGACATTTAAACAATCTTTTATTGCTTTAAAACTACAAACACTGAAGTCTGGAAATTTTACCAAGAAACTTCGAAGTCGTGATGAACTTAATATTTAAAAGTTAAATAATCTTTTCATATAATATTAACGCTCTACGCTTAATATTATTTTAATATGTTTAATATTGAGCACAATATATAATAATATTTGTTGTTTCTTAAATGTTAAATCTCATATATATATATATATATGTGTGTGTGTGTGTGTGTGTTTGTGTAGATAGATGGAGAGAGAGAGAGAGATTGAAAGAGAAGGTCCACCCACCTAATAGCATAGCCAATTCTCGCTCAAATTATCTCAAATTTTAAAATGTATAAAAACTAATTTGACTGCGGAGTTATGTCAATGAGAATCTACTTGGAAGATGGATCAGGCGTGCCAGTGACAATGATAATGTGCCAGCACATTTACCTTGCATTTTTTTTTCTCTGGGGCTATATGAAATGACAGGTGTGTTTCACCTTCTTCCTACAAGTCTAGAGTAACTGAAGCAGAGAATTGGCGGGGCACTGGAGAAGGCTACGCAAGACATGCTACAATGTGTTTAGCAGGAGCTGGACTACCGACTTGACGTGTGTCGTGTCACGTGTGGTGTGCATATAGAACATTTGTGAAGCTTTGTGAAATTTCTTATAAAATCTACACCCCTTTGAATATCTTGTTTGAATTTTGATAAATAAATCTTGTATTATTCAACATGAAGTCTATTTAATTTCGTTTGCTTGGGACATACAGTTACTCAGATATTCGCATTTTAAATTATGTCAATTTTTGCGGACACTATATATATATATATATATATATATATATATATATATATATATATATGAAGAAATATAGTCTTAAGGTGTGCTATATTTATGGGATGAAGTGCTCAATATTAGCGATAGAGCGTGTGTAAATATAAAAGTGAACATTGAAGTTAGCACTTAGAGGTGACAGGCTAGACGCAATCGTCAGGCCATGACGATTGCGCCTAGCATGAAACAGGCTGTCGCCTGCAAGTGTTGACTTCAATGTTCATATATATATATATATATATATATAATGGACTCTCCCGTCGGTTTCGACGTTTGAGGATCTGTGAACTTAACTGATTCAGTTATAAAATTTTGTGCGCTAATCTTAAGTGGCATTTAAGACCCGCTAGTGATTTACAAAGGAGGCCACATATGGAGCAAGAGTGAAGATTGTCAGATGAGTTCACTGTTAGATTGGCTGACCTTTTAGATCTTGCTCTCACTTCTTGAAAACTGCTGAGTCCACTAAAACAAGGGTGTTATATTGTATATTGACAGCTGACCAGTATCTTTGAGGAGACCCAACATCTAATAAATCGTTTCTCTACTGCATGTAAAGCCTTTGCTGTTACACTTAGCATAAAGAAAACTGAAATAGTGTACCAACCTTGTCCTACTCTGAAGCAATTCTGTGGTGAGAAACAAAAACCACCAGTCTACAAATTTCCAGAGAGACCATTGAAAGTAGAAGACAAAGCCCTGAAGTCTTTCACCTATCTTGGGAGCAAAATCAACGACAGTGGAACTTTAGATGATGAAATTATGCATCGGATTGCTAAGGCTACCAGTGCTTTCGGCAAACTTCGCCATCGCTTGTGGAATGAGTGGTGTATTCGACTGAATACGAAAATTCGGGTTTACAGAGCTGTTGTACTTGCCATCTTTTTGTATGGCTCAGAGTCGTGGACTCCATACAGGTACCATATACGCCAGCTAGATGTTTTACATAAAAGCTGTCTGTGTGCAATCTGTGGAGTTAACATTCAAGATAGGACATCTAACGTAGACCTGTTTAACAAGTGTAATATTGGAGGAATCGAGACTTTTCTCATACAGTCTCAGTTACGATGGACTGGTGATGTTTTGAGAATGTCTGATGACAGGATACCCAAGATCCTAATGTACAACCAGTTAGACCAGGGCTACGGGAATATAGGATGCCCTTGGCTAAGATACAAATATATATATATATATATATATATGTGTGTGTGTGTGTGTGTGCGCGCGCGCGCGCGTGTGTGTGTGTGTATGAAATAACGGTATATGTTTACATATATCAAGAACAGTATTGGGGAAATAGTGTAACAAAGTCAAAAAAGTTGTGACATGTTTCATCCTTCAGAACTTCATCGGACTAAATTTGTTATGTTGATAGGATTACATATGCGCACGAACGAGGGATGCTGGCAATTTGATTTTTTTTTTATCTAGCTAAATTTATTTCAAGTCTTTTTTTTTTCCTTTTCCATCATTTTTGTAAGTAGGTATTCAACACTGTGATATTAGAAGATCCACCAGGAATGATAATATTCTGTAAAAGCCAGGCGCAAATTTACTATAAAAATCTTGCCATATATATATATATATATATATATATATATATATGAAGAAAAATATACGGAAAAAACAAACAAAAATCCTTATATGCAATAATGCTGTTTTAATGTTAATATGTCGACGTCGGACGTTTCGGTCAATAAACCATCTTCAGGACATATTCAATATAAAATATAATTAACATTATAAAATTTAACATGACAAAGACGATGGACACAAGAACAAGACTTATCCAAAGAGATAACTGAAAGTTTTATACGATCAGCGTTCCGTTTTAAACATGGTCACGTTGTCACCACGTAGGCGACGCTGTGAAAACGTATTCCTAAATTTGAATATTTTGAAAGAAAAATGAAAAATGAAAGAAATTCTATTTGATCTAAAATTTATATGTACGCTTGTCGAGCCCACATATTTTAAGTCACAGTTTTTGCATGAGATTTGGTAGATGGAAGCATCGGATGTAATATGTTGTTTGCTGGTGCTATGAAATCTAAGTAGTGTTTGATGTAGTCAGGGAAATATGTGAAGATGATTTCAGAATATGAGATAAGCCTGATGGAGACGATTTTCTCATATAAACAGTTAGATAAGAAATCCTTTCTGTTCATGTAGGAATGCGCGGAGATTAATAGATTCTTGTATTTTCGGATAAGCTTGAAGTATTCCGTGTTATAAAATGAATTCAGGTTTGTATTTCCAGTAGACAGTATGTAAGCAAATATATGGATCTGGATCCGACAGTATGAAGAAGAATATACGGGAAAAAACAAACAAAAATCCTTATATGCAATAATGCTGGGACCTGAGCAGACTTGTTCTGTGAGGGGCCGAACAATTCAGAGAAACCTGCATCTGATCCGCACGATCATAGAGGGTGTAAAAGACGACGAAGAAGCCGCGCTGATCAATTTGGATCAGTCCAAGGCATTTGATAGGGTCGACCATCGCTACCTTGCAGCTGTCCTGCAGGCCGCTGGATTCGCACCCAACTTCTGCCACTTCTTTAGCCTCCTGTATCGCAACGACATTGAGGTGGTACAGAAGGCGCTTGATCAGTACGAGAAGGTGACAGGGGCCAAAATAAACCGCGACAAGTCGTCCGGCTTGCAGTTAGGTGCCTGGAAGGGGGTCGCTCTTCCGGGCCTCTTCGGTTGGACAGACGGTCCTGTCCGCATTCTTGGAGTGTGGTTTGGGCCTGACCTCCAGCTGGAGAAGAATTGGTCTGAAGTACGAGCAAAGGTCGATTCCGCCGGTCAGACTTGGAATCGACGGCGGTTGTCCGTGAAGGGCAGGGCAGAGGTGTGTGCTACATACATTTTCCCCCTGATTCTTTATCGATTGTCCGTACTTCCTCTCTGTAAGACTCACAAGAAGGCGCTCGAGCAATCGCTATCCTCCATTTTATGGAGGGGACGCGGGAATCGGGTCGACAGACGAGTCTGCACTAAACGTCCGTGTTATGGGGGGCTGGGAATGCCGCACCTGCCGAGTCACATCCGTGCCTCCAGGTTGGGTTCCTTACGCCGTGCATTGTCTGAAGGAGATCCGATTCTGGAGGGGATTGTTAGGGACGCGTTCCCTGGCCTTACCATCAGTCCCCCCCATCTCGCGGGTTGAGCGCGGTCGTAAACCCCAGGATCAATCGGTTTACCTTCGCGAGTGTCGGTCGGCCTTGAGGGCCGTTCCGTTCCAGTGACCTTTCTCGGCCTAGGAAGGTCTTCTATCGTGAATTAGTGGAGAGACCCGCGAAGGATCCCCTACGAGATACGCTCGGCTTGTCGGAGGAGTATCGCTCCTACTGGTCTTGGGCGCCAGCGGCGGATTACCTCAGTAACCCTGAGTTTTCGCATAGCTGGCGATTGGCTCGGAATCGGCTGCCTCTCAACGACAAGGCTTTCATATGGGGCTTGGCGGATTTGCCAGACTGTGAACGGTGTGGCCTTGGCTTAGAAGAAACGGCTGCGCACGCCTTCTACCATTGCCCCCAGGTCCGCCCCTTATGGGACCATGTCGGCGAGCTGACGGTTCGTCTCGCTCCCGAACAGCTTGTGTCCATTGATCGCGTATACGCGTGTGACAATGTGTCGCCCCCGTATTCCGGGATGAAACAGATGGTGTTTCTGACGCTGATGGCCACGGCTCGAATGGTGATTTGGACGACGCGAAAGGTGGAAGTCTTGCGAGGCAATCGTCTTTCTCATTCGGATCTAATTCGATTCTTTGAGCATCAGCTCAAGATGAAGATTAGATCGGATAGAAAACGATTGCATTCGACAGTCTTTAGCGAAAGGTGGGTAAAAGAAGCGAGCTTGCTTCGTGTGAACGGGGCTAGCCTTGATTTTCTCTTCTAGTTCAACCTTTTGCAAATCGGGGTGGCTTCCTGTGGAACCCTCCCCTTGGTTAGGTTAGACAAGCTTCAGTGTACCTAGTTAATGTAAGTGTTGTTCCCGGCCATCATCCCGGCCGTTCTTTGGTTATGATCCAAGTCGAGATTCCCATCCTCCCCAGTTTGTTTTGACCCCCGCTCTTTTTCATCTCGACTGGGTCAGTTTTATATTTTCCCATTCCAGCCTAATATTTTATACTTTTTCCCACTCCCTTAGCGTGAGCGTCTCTTGATTTTGTCTCCAGGGCAGAATACAGCGGCCTCTCTGTTTTATGGGTTGGACGGTCCCTACTAACATCAATTATGTTTAGTTTGTATTTGTGTTTATTTTAAGTTTATTATTGGGTTCATTTCCGTCCCCTCTCATTTTATCATTATTAGAATTGTATATATATATCATCATTAGAATTTTTATGGTATGGGGTGCGATTTTGGTAGGTCTCCCTTGAGAGCACGTGGTATTATGGTGGTTGAAGGATTGTTTGGTGATGGACGAGTTCTTTTGGTGAATGTGTAAAATGTAATGTACGAATGGGTCGCGAATCTGATTAACTAGGTATAAGATAGTTAGTGTTGACCAGCCTCTACTGCTCCTCTTTGTTGGTCTCGTGCCACAATTTGTACTTTTTGTACGAATAAATACCAGTCTTGTTCTTGTGTCCATCGTCTTTGTCATGTTAAATTTGATAATGTTAATTATATTTTATATTTTATATTGAATATGTCCTGAAGATGGTTTATTGAGCGAAACGTCCGACGTCCACATATTAACATTAAAACAGCATTATTGCATATAAGGATTTTTGTTTGTTTTTTCCATATATTTTTCTTCATACTGTTGGATCTATATCCATATATTTGCTTACACACACACACACACACACACACACACACACACACACACACACACACACATATATATATATATATATATATATATATATATATATATTGTGTATATTTAGGCAGCAATTTTTCATTAATCTATGTTTTATTAAATAATATAGACAAGTTTTGTCTATTTATTTTAAGTAAATTTCTTTCATATTGTCTGATAAGCTTAATCACATTATCGTTGAAAGACGAAAGGAAATAAACATATTGATACATGTTTAAATCCTGTCTAATCTTTCGGTTTACATAAACCATTATCAAAGCTGACAATTTCAATAAATCAAACAATACACGGACGAAACAACAATGATAGTCTGCCCTTGCTGCATGAAAATGAAATAAAATAGACAAAACTTGTCTATATTATTTAATGAAACATGCATTAATGAAAAATTGCTGCCTAAATATGGGAACATTGCGACAGGAGCGAACACTAAACGTTAATTCATTTTACATATTAGTGCTTAATTTTTGTATGGGGCAACTAGTGAGGATCGAACTCATTAATGGTCAAGCAGACAAGGCTCGTTAATTATTAACCTACGGTGAAGCGCCCAGGTGTGTCGAGATGCATTGATGGATATATAGTTATCGCAGCGGGATTTAATGTTAATAATAAGACGCATTGTTTCCATACTTTTTATTAAATATACACGAAATACAAGGTCCAAGAGCCACTCAGGATAGAAGGTTACCGAATGAAGGTATTTTACAGACGTAAAAGGATAAAGTAAGTGCAGACTATGAGAATATGTGCGATTGATACTAGACCCCAAGCGGTTAATATTGTAGGGAATGGGGAAGCATCCCCTCAGGAGTCTTTCTCTCTTTTCTTCTTCTATCCCTACTTTTCTCTCTCTCTCTCTCTTCTTTTCTTTTCTCTCTCTTCTCCATTTCTCTCTCCTTTCTCCATTTCTCTATCACTTTTCTTTATCTCTTTTCCGACTCTCTTTCTCTCTGTATTTTTCTTTCTTCTCTCTTTCTCTCTTTTCTCTTTATTTTCCCTCTCCTTTTCTTCTTCGCCCTTCCGCTTTTCTTTATCTTCCTTCTCATTCTCCCTCTTTCTATTTCATCTATCACTCTCTTTTCTCTATCTTTCTCTCTTATATATCTCTTTTTATATCTCTCTCTTTTCTCTTCGTCTATATAGCGAGAGAGTTTGCTCAGCCTGTTGACATCTATCAATCTATATGTACATGTTCGTGTATATATATATATATATATATATATATATATATATATATATATATATATATATATATATATACAGAGAGAGATATATGTGTTGTTTTTCTTACGGAGCAATTTCCCATTTGAACAAGACTGAAGCAGAAAAAAAAAAGAAAAAATATCCAGAAATTCTAGGAATGGACTCATTAAGATCTTGTCGTCTAAAAAGAACACAATTATTCTTCATTTCTTCCTCTTTTTTTCTAAAGCACTTGTTGCAGCCTTTAATTTTGTCCGGTGTTGAATGAAATGAATTCCCAAGATAAGAATCAATTTGCATTGTTTCTCTCGCAGACAAACCTTATCAAATGAAGAAAAAAAAAAAATGATACATGAAGTAAAAAAAAAGAAAAGGGACCTGACACTTTAAAGAGTTACAATAGAAGGGAATTCTTGGAAAAAAAAACAAAAATTCAGCGTCTTGTAGTCATTAGATTCCTGATTCTTATTTAAGTTAGTATCAACTATGGCATAAGGACATGAGAAAGAAAACCCATGATAAAATGAAAATATATATATATATATATATATATATATATATATATATATATATATATATATATATGGTTGTGTGTGTGTGTGTGTGTGTGTGAAAAGTGTGTGTATATAATTATAAATAAATATATATATTAGGTTGGTGCAAAAATAATGACGTAATAATGTCGTTTTTTGACGTTAAAAATATGTCAAAAAACGACATTATTACGTCATTATTTTTGCACCAACCTAATATATGTATAATTATTTATATATTATATGCGCGGTACTTATTAGAAAGCGCTCAATACCAGAGATAGAGCTAACATATTTGTTTGGATAGATGTGAGACACATATATATACTTGGTATGTATATGTATGTATATGTGTCTGCATACATCGATGTTTGCGTTAGTACGATGAAAAAACGACGAAGTTTCCCCCACCACTTCCACAATAACACCAATACACGCAATCTACATAAACCCAAATTTTTTAAAAAATTAATCAGTTTGTCTGACGATCGCTAAAGCGTGAAACCCAGGGTCACAAACTCACATCTATCCAACCAAATATATATATATATATATATATATATATATATATATATATATATATATATATATATATATATATAGATACGGCAATTTTTATAGTTGCAAAAATTCTCTTTCCTTGAAAATCACTATTCGAAACACTTGTTTCGACCTGGATTCGAACACCGATCATTGGCACCAGTCGAAATGTGTGCTTATTTTTGTCAAAGTGCAGTGCTATTTATTTCGTTCCATTTAAATTCCTTGATATGTTTGAATAATGACGTAACAGGATTTCGTTCTCCTTATTTTTGCTACCAAGGTTCTCACAATAAAAGGCTCAGGAGGCACTCAATGTAGAGGATTATTGAACGAAGTTTATGATATGAATGAAAGAGGTGGTAGACTGAAGTTAATATTATGAGTATAAGGAGAATGTATAAAGATTGACTCTTGACACGTTAAGATTACAATGTTCGCAGTGAGTCTGTTCCAATAATGTAGTAGTTCTTGGGAAAAAAAGTCTGAGAGGAATTCCTCCTTACATTTCTTCTGTGAGGTACGGTGACCGTTAATAATTAAGTATAACTCAACACTTCAATGTTAAAATAAAACATATTATAATTACAACCACAAATATATAATTAACAAGAACAGAGAAGTAAAAGTCAACCAAAGATAATTAACCATTTCAGTGAATGCATTGTTAGTAGCGTAGCTCGGCTTAACGTCCGGTAAATCCTAAATCAAAACCCGACGCACAATAATTCACACTAATTCGACTGGATAGTTCCACTTAATAGTCACTCAAATAATCACTCCAGTCAGTATCATGATATCGCTGGCCGAAAGCATATTCATAAGTCCAGAGTGTCACGCTCGAACCTCGGTATCGGCAGTTATTCATTTTCTTCCTATATGACACATTTTGAATACGGAAGAAATGTGTATGATTTAACTCTGTGGTTGTAGCTGGGAGAGCCTAATTCTTGACTGGAGAGCTAGAAGCCGGAAAAGAGATCCACAAGCGATAAATCTGAAAGAAGAAACTTAACATAGCCAATTCAACTATAAATTGATGGGACCTAGCTGCCAATCTAGTACTGCACTTAAAGTCAAGTAAAGATCATCTGAACAGTTAACATGAAAATATTTATTGACAAGGCACAGGGAATCTACGTTGCAGCGACTGGAAAGTGATTGAAGCTGTGATGTCAGGTCAGGACCAATAAAACTGCAGATTCCTCTTTGGATTTTGTCAAGAATCTGGAAATATAGACTAGAAGCTCCAGACGAGATATGATTTTCCCTGGCTTCATAGATCTCATCAATTCATATCAGTGCTATTCAACCATCAAAATATTACTCTGGTTTTCGTTAAATGTACAACATTTTTCAACTTAATTGTGCAGTTGCTCATATAGTACTTTAAATGTTTCTCGTATATTCCGTCAAAATACAGACTGTTTTTCTCATCTTTATTGTCACATTCACGACGTTTCAGTCTGTGTACACAGCAACCTTCTTCAGGATCTGTCGATATTTCTGATATGAGGTATTGTAATTATTTAACCTACTTACATTGTCCTCATCTTCGTTGTCATATTTACGACGTTTCGGTCGTTGTACGTTACGGCCTTCTTCAGATGATTGGAATTTCGAACTTAACCCTTTATTTCATTCACCGGGGTAGATTGCTCTAGTTGCACGCGCCATACCTCTTCCTCTTTTCATGGCAATTGTTCCTCAGAATAATTGCCATGAAAATATTTGTAGAAAAGAGAGAGGGAAGCCACGTCACATTAGTGGGAATGAGTACTGATTTAGATCCTCACTGAATCACCCACTCCAAAATTCTGCTGAGTGGAGGCACGGTGGAGTAATGCATGGCGGCTCGGATTGATGAATCGGAGAGCCGAGCTCGAATTCCAGTCAAATCCATTACATTTACTTACGTGCTAATACCCTTAAGAAAGGTATGAATCCTCTTCTTCTCCCACCAGCTATAGGTAAATAGCAGGACAAACCGGGTTCTATAGCCTTGGATGGCAACTGGTCAACCGCAGAAAGAAATGGCAACTTACTGCGGGAAAAAAATCTGCCTCGTCAGTCATGTATCGAAAGATACATGATCGTCTAAGCCTGTATCACGCATGGCACTACGCCCCATAGCAGCTAAACTGGGCAATCCATTACTTTAGACTACTGCAAGAAGACAGAAATTATTTCTTCTTCTTCTTCTTCTTCTTCTTCTTCTTCTTCTTCTTCTTCTCCCTCTCCTTCTTCTTCTTCTTCTTCTTCTTCTTCTTGTACTGTGTCCCTACACGTTCATGCCTGTTTACAATTTCTTGTCCTTTGTAGCTCTTAAGATTTTTTTTCTTTTTGTTATTTCTCCTAAACCTTTGTCCCGCCATCTATTTACCCAAACTCAGGTTATGCGTTGTTTTCCTATGTCCCTCATGCCTTCAATCTGTCCTGTGAGTATTAGATTTTCCAAGCTCTCTTTTCTCATAATGTGCATTAGAAATTTCAACTGTCTCTTCCTGATGTTAAGTATTAATTTTATTTTTTTCCCAGTTTCTCTAAAACTTTGTCGTTACTCTGACCCTTTGTATCCTCGGCATTTTTCTGTAGAAACACATTTCTGTTGTTTCAGTAGTAGATAAAAATGATTTAATAATCAGCTATATTCAAATAAAAGGTTAGGGAGGAAAAGCCTTTCAGTACTGGAAAGAGTGATAACAGCTACAGGACATGAGAAACCTATTTTCCCAAAAAATTGTTTTAAGAGAAAAATTATATGAATTTCAACTAACAGTAGCACTGGCTGCTCGGTCAATGAATACCGAATGTTTCCTTATAAGGAAACGGCTAATATTGCCATTAAAATTAAAGATAATGAGAACAGATACTACACTTTGATCCCATCACAATGACCAGTGAGTAAAGAAAATCTTAATTTGAATGGAAGTGACTGTTGCGCCAATGAATGCCGAATGTTTCCTTCATAAGGAAACAGCTAATATTACCATTAAAATTAGACATGATGAAACAGATACTACACTTTGATCCCATCACGGTGACCAGTAAGTGAAGAAAATTTTAATTTGAATGGAACTGGCTGCTCAGTCAATGAATACCGAACGTTTCCTTATAAGGAAACGACTAATAGTACCATTACCATTAGAGATGAGAACAGATACTACACTTTGATCCGCAGTCGATATTAAAGGAATGGAGAAAATCCTAGCTCGAACAGCAGTATCTGCTCGGTCAATAAATACCGAATGTTTCCTTATAAGGAAACGGCTAATAATACCATCACCATTAGAGATGAGGAGAACAGATACTACACTTTGATCCGCGGTCGATATTAAAGGAATTGAGAAAATCCTAGCTCGAGCAGCATTGTCTGCTCGGTCAATGAATACCGAATGTTTCCTTATAGGGAAACAGCTAATATTACCATTAAAAATAAACATAATAAGAAGAGATACTTCATTTTGATCTGTTGCTTCAAGTCTCTTAATCTTTGAGGAGATTGTCCAACATTCACTGCAGTATAAGAGTACTGATATCACGTAACAATTCAGTACACTTTTCTTAACCCTTTGAGCCCTGACTATCGCTTTACCCAGCCGCCGGTTGAACGGTAGTAGAGAAAAATGACTTAATACCCAGCAACTGGCTGAACGGTGTTTAAACACTAGTAACTATTTTTATATCTATCGTGAAACATTACATACCAATTATTTGCGAATTTTGACTCTGGAGCTCAGGCAGAAGCGTTAAATTTGTTTATGAACGCAGGGATCAAAGGGTTAATTACTAAACTTAATCTGAGTTTGGCACAAGGTGACAGGTCTGAGCACATTGTACCAGCGTATTGGTTACGAAATCTAACTGTCGCTATATGGGATGCGCCCAAAGTAAATATTTATTCAAGTTTGTATGTTCCAAAACTAAAATGATGGAAGATTCGTAGTACGAATAAAATACTGACGAGTTTTGATTGGTAACTCAGATGTTGGAGGGACTTTACCACTTGCTTGCGGAAAAAATAGCCGGTTCTTTGGCAGATGCCCCAGGCTTTGAAAGGACTAATGGGCGAGAAGAAGGCTTCGAGACGAGGTAGCAGGTGGCTCGTTAATGGGTCATTTTTCAAACGAGGAATTTAAAACACATTTATTTTAAAACGGTGGTGGTAAAAAAAAGTGAAAAGGCTTGAATTAAGGTAAACGAAACAAGAAATAATTAAGTTTGAAAAAAAAAACAAGAAAAAAAAAACAGAAACAACACACACACAAACACATGCACTCACACGCACAGACAAATTCAGATAAGCGCTTACTCTCCTTTTCGACTGTTCCGAAGTTAAGCAACGTTGAACCTGATGGGTGACAACTTGAGAATACCGGATGCTGTAAGCTCGGATGTGCGGATGCTGTAATTGATAAAGGCACGAAATTTGAAATCGGAGAGCCGAATTCTAATACTCAGCCATTACTTGCCAAATACGCTTCCCTCGAAGAGAAAAAAGTTGAGTTGTCATCGAAGTTATTTCACCTCTCGAAAATGTCTGCTTACAGCCATATAACGGTGAAACACCGATTTCCCGTATGATCACTGAAGTTAAGCAACGTCAAACCTGATCAGTACTTAGATGAGAGACCGCTTAGGAATATCAGGGGCTGTGAGCTTGGATGTGAGGGTGGCGTAATAGATAATGGCTCGGAATTGTTAATCGGGGGGCCGAGTTCCAGTTACAGTCAGTTATATTCACTTGCAAATACTTCGGAAAGGTATGAATTCATCCCTTCTTTCTCCAGCTATGGGTTAAATAATAGGACTTGTATCAGTAAATCATTATTTCCAAAAACCTAAAATTACAGACCTTACAAACCTGAAATATGTTTTGGCTTTAAATAACCTGCAAAGGGTTGTTAAACCGTAAAAGAAACAAATCAATCATCCCTTTTTTCTCTACCCATTTTTTTCTCTTCCTTTTTTCTGTTGTATACGATTGCGTATATGCATACAAATCCAACGTTATGTACACCCAAACACACATATATAAATATATACACACGCATATACACACACATGTATCGGTTTTCATTTCAAAAAGTGGAATCGGCCTGATCTGTTGCGGCATTACAACCCCTTATTGGTTTATTTATCGTTGAAGTTTGTGTGGTGCACCCAGTGAGAATGGAAACTACTTATTCTGCTCGAGAATTCTTCACGGATTCTCCTGTTTCGTTCCTTCCAACAATCTCTGTCAGACATCGCTGTCGGCAGTTCCTCCGGATGGCATACAGATTCATCTACAAGTTGGTCAATGTAGGTGTGATATGGTCTTCCAACCGATTTTTGCCACGCAATGGGTTCCATAGGAGGGTGTCACTCACAAGTTTTGACTTAATTCTCCAGGAGTGACCAGCTAGCCCAGTGGTTCCCAACACAGTCATAAGTAGCTTAAATGGGACACTCTGACATGGCATAATGGTTAACAAGCTTGCTTCGCTACATTACGACTGAGTCATCATCATCAGGTCGAGAATTCTTCTCAGATTCACCTAACTCGTTCCTTCCAACAATCTCTATCGGCAGGTCCTTCTGATGGCATCCAGAGTCATCTACAAGATGGTCAATGTAGGTGTGATGAGGCCTTCCAATCGATCTTTTGCTGCGCAATGGGTTCCATAGGAAGGTGTCACTCACAAATTTTGACTTCCTTCTCCAGGAGTGACCAGCTAGACGATGCCTTCTCTCTCTTAGCAAAACTGAGATAGGAGGAAGGTGTTCAAAAAGGCGTTTCATTCAGCTGATATCCAATGTAATTCGTAATATCCTCGTGTATGCTCCGTCTTGGTGTTTCGTCAGTGCCCATGTTTTTGAAACGTCGAGTAAGACAGATTCCACCGTGGCCTTAAAGAAACCACTAACCATTATAATAGTCAAGCAGACTGTCCTCACCAACCATTACGGCACACTCGGTTAGGATGGCTCATTTCATATGCTACCCCTTATGTTAATTCATGACGAATTTTGTATCGAGCATCCAGTGAGGATCGAACTCACTATTCTTTACTTATTTACAACCAGAATAGTCTCATTAACCATGAACCAAAGCTAACACAACTATAGTGATTTTCTAAGTGTAACTTAGATGTGGCACAAGGCCGAAAGTATGGGTCACCCAGTGAGGATCAAACTCACTACTCAGTCGTAATTGTTCTAGCGAGACAAGCTTGCTAACCCTTAAACCACGCCGAGGTGCCCTAGGGTTTTATAAGCGAGGCTTACATGTGGCACAAGGCCGAAAGTATGGAGCACCCAGTGAGAATCGATCTCACTACTCAGTCGTAATTGTTCTGGCGAGACAAGCTTGCTAACCATTACACCACGCCGAGGTGCCTAGGCTGACACAACTATTGTTACTAACAAAAGTCGATTGGTTGTTTTTTTAAGCACTTCTCACTTGTTTTGGGGAGTTTACAAACAACAATTTTTACCAGCTGTAATTGCGTGTGTCTTAGCGAAACATATTGAAAATTATAGTCTCCCGGCGAAAAATGCTCGTTTTCAGAAGTTTTTTTTAAGTGTTGAGAGCTAGCATTTTTCTCTCGGAAATGAGATTTTTTAAGCATGTTTTGGTAGCAAACACGCATAGTGTCGAAAATAATGACTTACGTGAGTGAAGCGGCGAGATCGACCAGGGGGTCCTAAGGCGTGAACGCCTCATTCTTCTCCGCTTTAGTAGCCTTCCATTTGAACTGGCGAAAGACGTGAGGGCAGGGGTATGTTATAAAAATCCCTGCACCTCATACACGACAGGTAAGTTTTTATTATTGTTCCTGTCTGTTATTGCTGTATTACCTAACACTAATGGAGAGGGTCGCAAAGGAAGGGCGTTTTCTTTTGGAATTCAGTCATTTACCAACTATCTCTGCCTCCTGGGTAAGACGATAAACTGCATCCGCGTCCTGGGTAAGACGATAAACTGCATCCGCGTCCTGGGTAAGACGATAAACGACATCCGTGTCCTGGGTAAAATGATGAACTACATCCAACAGCAAGGCCTCTGATCAGGGGGTTTTGAGGAGCGTGGAACAACCATTTAATTGCTAGTATTCCCAGGTCCACCCCGACACGGGGTGGTAGCACCTGTTAGGGTCCCAACAATGGACAAATAGTTACCCCCCCCCCGCAAACTGGGGTCAAAACACTATGAAGGTGTAAAAATATGTTTTCATACCAGAAAAACAGTGTTTGTAAAAAATTACAAAAAATGAATTTTCAAGTAAAAATTATTACCAGCAATGCATATTTGAAAAAAAAATATTACAAACAACACATTTTTGAAAAAAATATTACCATAATAAAGATTTTGTCGGCATTAAATAATCCATTCTGTTGTAAAAATCTTGTCGGCCTTAAATAACTCATTGAAATAAACCCAAATCAAGCCAACTATCTTCACCCTGGTCTTTTCAGTCGAATTCATTTTCGACAATAGGAAGATATGGAGAGCCATGATCATCTACCTAACGAACTTGTGTAAATGGATGGCAGTAAAAGAGCTGTGAGCGATGATAAAAAGACAAATATTGCTAAGAGCTACAAATGATGGGAAGTTGTGAAGAGCCATTATCGGCCACGTTGTAAAGGGATATAGAACATAGAAGATGCAGATTTATTTATTTATTATTTTTTTTACCGTTGGGTCAACTCGAGTTGGGAGCAGAGACAATGCTTTAATAAAATACATGACTCTACACGATATTCGTGCTTAGCGTTAAAATATCAATCTATCAAAAGTCCAGCTATTTGTTTTTATTTGGGCAGACCGAGAACTTATTTATATTGTCAAACGCGTCCATATGTTTCCATAATCACATATACTATTTATTCAAGTAGCCACATAAATGCATCCGTCCGTTCATCCGTAGAAAAAAAAAGCTTGAAACCTATCGCGCCTCTTTAATTAAAGAGTTCCTGTCATTCTATTTACCTATCTTTCTCACTTACGCTTGCACTCTCTCTCTCTCGTTAACTATGTATCTGTCTCAAACACTCTATATTACACACCATCTATCTGTCACTTTCGTACACTCACTCTTTTCTTACTCTCTCAGTCTATCTCTCTCAGTTAAACAGTCTATCTCTTTCTATTAATTCATTCGCAAACACTCTTTCTTTAAATCACCCTCTCTCTGTCTCTCTCATACACACTCCCTATATCTTCTTCATTCACACTCACACTCTTTCACGCTCTATTTCTCACTCATGCACTCTCTCAGTCTATCTCTTTCATTTATGCAATCTCTCTCTTTTTATTTCACTCCCCAAAACTCTACATCTATCTATCTATCTATCTATCTATCTATCTATCTATCTATCTATCTATCTAACAGTCTCTTCATTATCTATCACATTCAAAATCAATCATATGTACGCACAAACACACACATACTCACTAGGTTAAAAACGAGAAGAAGTTGAAGCCATGAGATAGAGAGGTGTGTTGGTAACTCATGGCAAAGAAATAGATGTCACTGAAGCAGTCCTGGAAAGCATTTGGTCTGCAGTGGTTTCGAGAGAACTACTGTTGCCGATATATATGTGGATCGGCTGAAAAGTTCATAGGCTGACCAAGACACTCTTATGTAATGTGAGCAAAAGAGATTAATTTTTTCTGCATAGCCTCCATTGCAGTCCACTGTTGTAGTTCTTAGATCATACTGGTGAAGAAGCTTCCATCCCCGTTTGTCAAAAAGATCATCAACAGCATATATGCTATCATCATCAACGTGCTACTGTTTCCCAGCCAAGTGTTTTTCTTGTTGGCGAACAGATGATAATCAGAAAGTGTCAATTCAGGAGAATAAGGAGTATATTCAACCAGTCTGAAGACGTACAACAGCCACTGAATTGTGCGCTGTAGAATTGCCCTGATGAAACACGCCCTCTTTCCTCAGTTTTCCCGTGACTTTGGCTTTCATATTCTTTCGTAACTAAAAATTAAAAAAATTACCAATGCTCACAAGAAAATATAATTTCGGATTCAAATGACCCATAAGGTCTTAACATGCCGTTAAACAAACCAAAGAGTCTGGATTGAACCCCTTATTTAATCTAGGGGGTTAAACTGTTCCACTGTTCATGTCGATGGATATCGTCTCATTGTTAGTTTTATTTAGTATTGTTCACATATTGCTCGCCCGTTTCCACCGAGCAAAGTAAACACTGACCAATCAAGAGATTGAACTCACGACCACTATGTCACAATATTTCACAAATAAACGAATTTACTCACTACGCCATTGCATATTTCTAGGATATCAAATATGAAAAACAATGATGACAACTTTATGCAAAGAATACACAGCTCCATTGTTTCACAGAATAACATACTGCTAAAAATATTAGATTTTTCCCGTTTCCCTGGTGCAGACGTGTATATACGTTTTTACGGAAGAAAGTGTCTTTTTCAGACGTGGGCGAATAAACACGTCCAAAACATACTGTACAAAAACTGGCTACACACGTGTTTATACATCGATCTGGATTCTTTTTATGCCCTTCTGAGCTTGAAACGAGTCCAGTTGTCAACTCATACGTATGGTAGATCTGTCAGCCACCGCTCGGGTACTTTAAGGTACCTCAGTTTTTATATATATATATTTTTTTTACTAATGTTCACCCAACAAAAAGTCCAAGAGCCACTCAAAGTAGAGGTTTACTTTTGTAAACCGTCACACGTACATAATACAATCAATAACAGAAAGACTTTAATGTAAAATAATAAAGTATTTAATTCCCAAATGCAATTAAAATACATTAACAACAAAGACGTAAAAGTCAACATAAAGATTATTGATTACTTATAAGTTAATACACGACTGTGTAGAGCTGCTAAAAAAAGTACAAATTCTTCTTGAAACACGGGTCATTCAACTTTAACGTCCGGGTTAGCACAATAGTCAAACATGTAATTGTAACCACCAAATTCATTGGCATGATATCTCTATTTATAGCAAATGGCGGTCTACATTTCCATTGTCTAGAGATTCGTGTTCAAACTCCGGTGTCAGCAGTGAAACTTTTCATTCATATATTACATTTACTGTGTGGAATTGTATTAGCATAAGAAAAGGGAAGAAGTGAAGTTCTTGGGGCTATGTAGGAAATACAACGGCCAACGCTAGACTTGAAGTTGACAAGATTTAATTAGGGAATAACATTTCAAAGTTCAGTCGGAGATTTTAGAAGTATAGAATGGAAGTAGACTTTAGAATGACCCGGAAACTCAATCCTGAAAATGGAACACTAGTTAAACATCGACTCCTGTTCAAAAGACAAAAGAGGAGTACGAACCGGGCGATAGGCGAACTTATCTACTCCTATTGGGCGAAGAGGAAAAATAATTAGAGAAAATAAAGTCAAGGTTCACCTGGAGATGCTAGGTTCATCGAGTTGAAATAAATTTTAGAAGAACCCGGAAACCCAATTCTAAAAATAGAACAAAGGTTACACTTCGAATCCTGTTCAATAAACAAAGGAGGAGTGTGAACCGGACGATAGGCGAACCTATCTACTCCTATTAGGGGAGGATGAAAAATAATTAGTGAAAATAAAATCAAGGTTCAGGTGGAGACGTTAGGATTATCGAGTAGAAGCAGACTTTAGAAGGAACCTGAAACCCAATCCTAAAGAGGAAATAATGAATAAACCTCTACTCCTGTTCAAAAGACCTGGGAGGAGTGTGAAATGACTGCATAGAATTTTTGAAAGCTAACCTAATCCTCGTATTTTAACTTTAAAATAACAAATTCTTGATACAAGTTTTACATACCCTTAAAAACATTCAGGCCAAGCAAGGTGATAATGCCATTAAGACGGAAAGGGGTTACTGGAAGTGAAATAGAATAAGAAGACTTTAGAAGGAACCGGAAACCCATTCCTGAACAGGTAATAAGGGATAAACCTCTACTCCTGTTCAAGAGACCGGGGAGGAGTGTTAACCGGACGATAGGCGAATCTATTCTTATTGAGGGAAAAAAAGAAGAAATAAATGGTATATAAAATTTCAGAGTTTGATCGGAGACGTTAGAAGTATAGAGTTGAAGTAGACTTTAGAAAGAACCAGAAATCCAATCCTAAACAGGAAACAAGGGATAAACCTCTACTCCTGTTCAAAAGACCGGGGAGGAGTGTGACAAAAAATCGTCTGAAAATGAAACGGTTTTCCAAAAATAATTGGCGGGGAAGGGGTTAAGAACAATTTTTTTTGTTTCCTTTTTTAAATTTTATGATCTAAAAATAATTAAAATATAATTTATTTATAGCATTTATGTCTAATTAATTCAAAAAAAATTTAATATCTTTTTAATATTTCCTTTTGTATTCTGTTTTCACTGCTTGTCGTACACAGTCGCGCAACATTTTCTCGCCATTTACGGGTTAACGTATTGGCAACTGTCACTTGAAAGCTGATGTGGAAGACTGGCAAAATTTAATAAACTTGATCAGTTCTGGGACCGGGGATTGGGGGTGGGGGTCAGTTTCGACGCTGCTAACTGCTCAGTTTACCAATGCTGTCAGAATGCCCATTCGAGTGTGAAGGGGTGGGAAGCTATTTCTACTGCAGGTTTGACCATCTGCCAAAATCCTACCGAGCAACAAGGTGGAGTCAGTAATGCCCACGCAGATCTCCACCTTCAAACCTCACTGGCACATATATAAAGGCTCTTTCACTTGTCCTCAACGTATTAGCAGGGTTGGGGCTTTAAACTTTTTGCATTCTTTCTCAGTCTTCGATAGTGAAATCAAGCCGTGATCACAAACACACGCACACACACACACATACACATGTGTGTGTGTGTGTGTGTGTGTGTGTGTGTGTGTGTGTGTGTGTGTGTGTCGCCAAATATCATTTTTAGTGGATACCCGTATTTGAGTATACCTCCGTTTTTTAAACTGTATTCATCTCGTCTAAAAGTCGGAGCACTCGATAAAACCGAATAAAGAAAATATGCATTAAAATATATTTCTTAGGAATTTCTTATATATATATATATATATATATATATATATATATATATTTGGGTATTTAGGCAGCAATCCTTCTTTCATGCACATTTCATTGAATACGACACACAAGGTGCTTTTATTTAGTTTATTATGCACTTTCTCAAGCGATCTAATAATTTTTTTCTTTTGAGATGATAAATTATATAAAAAATTTCCTAATGTTCTTTTTATTCATGCGCTTTCGGCTATACATTTAGCCATTTTCAAGGATTAAATATTTTAACTGTTAAATAAGAAATAGTTTGTTGCATGTATATTATATAAAAGTTTTCATTTTTCAAAACACGGTCAAGATATTGTGTCCATGTTCATAGTTGATATTATTGGTTTGTTTTTTTTTTGTTTCTATTAATAAGGCTTCCATTATTTTTAGTCTTCTTTTGCATGTAGATGATGCTACACTATTTGCATTATTCGGACTATTGTTCTCATCTTTGTCGACATATTTATTACAAGGTCTTCTTCAGGTGGTTGGAATGTCGAACTGAACTCTTTATTTCGCTCACTGGTGCAGACTGTTCTAGTTCCACGTGCCATGTCTAATGGGTGACAGTTATTTCCCCCTGAAAGTTCTCCACTGCTTTAACCGGATATTGAACTCACACTCTTTGGGTCCTGTCACTGGATCTAAGCAATACCGGACAATCCTTTGTTCATTCTTGGTCACTAGCTTCCGTAACCCAGTGTCATCTTCTCAGATCCCAGTCTAGATAAAGTCACCCCAACAGTGAACTCTGACCTCTCTAATATCTTCTCCACCCAAGTTAGCAGTTACCACCTCCGCAATCCAATATTCCTGCGGAGAACAAAATTTCTTGCCTCTTGACTTAAGACTTCACATAATTCATTGAAAAACAAATACTGCCCCCAGACAAAAAAAAAACAAACAAAAAAACAAAAAAAAAAAACGCATGATACATGCCAAAAGCACCCCCCCCCCATACCACGGCGTCAAACATTTTTCATAACTGAGCCACGTCCTTGCCACCTAATTTTTACACGTTAAATATGCAATGATCTACACTCCTTTCCCACTGACAGTGACACGACACACATGGTTCATTGTCACCCTATTTATTCAAACAACCAATTAATTAATTTTTTACTTATATTTTACCTGATTCACTTGAACAAATCTTCATAATTTTACCATCATTAATTACCTATAGTTACTATTATTGCTCATCTGACCCTGAGTGTCAAAACTCAGTTCGCACCATATCAATTTCCGGCTGCCCTTGGTTGCCCCCATGGGTAAAACAGCCACACCCACTCAGCATTTCCAAACTAATCCATTACTGGATCTATCGTGTTTACAAGGAATTCTTCTTAGCCGCTACCACAGCTTGGCATCCCAGAAGCCACCTGACCAATTCTACTAGATCATTGGGGCCCCAAAACTTGACCCCGGGTGTAACTTAAGGTATATTTATTCGATATAAATACTTCATCGAGCACAGCCCCACCCCATTCTACTCCCCATAAATCATCGGATCCCTAACTACAGACCTAGGTGTAACCATTTCCACCTCTGGACCCAGACCCAAACACATTCGAAAATCAAAAACCATGCAAATCGAATCTACTTATTCCCACAGCAATTAGCTAACTTACTTTTTCCCCAAAAAATTAATTCTCAAAATTCACCAATTAATAACTTAATTAACCAACCAATGATGACCAAAGACACACACAGCTCTTAAAAAAATAACAAATTTTCACACAAATGGAAAAAAAACAATCATTTGTCAGTTAATTACAATTAAGAAAATAATTCTAAACTTAAAAACATTTGAATGAACGAAAACTATAGTCACAAAAACTTATTAACAGTCCACAGAAATCACAGTGGGAATGTCCCATCACAAAGTGCCGTCAGTCTTTGTCTTTTTTTTTTTGTTTGTTTAAATTCAGAGGCCAAATTTTTCCACAGCATAATAAAAATTACATTTACAGCATATACTCATGAAATTATGCCAAACATGACCTTGAACAAGACATTTAAAGCGCGCTAATTAAAATCAAACAATAAATTCGTGCACAAGTACAGCTGCATCAGCATAAACAGCTCTTTAGTCTGATGAAGTTCTAAAGGCCGAAACACACAAAAGTTTTCTTTTTCCACTTTGTGGCAAATTTTCATAAAATTGTTATGACTTATTTCACACTTTAAAAGTTATTCTTAAAGCACATTATTTGAACTGTTGTTCTCATCTTTTATCACGACGTTTCGGCCGTTGTACGCTCCGGCCTTCTTTAGGTGGTTGGAATGTCGAACTGAACCCTTTATTTCGCTCACTGGGGTAGACTGTTCCAGTTCCACGGATGTTAGTTATCTCCTGCTAATTTCCCACTGAATGTTCTCCACTGACTTAACCGGGTATTGAACTCACACACTTTGGATCACTGGATCTAACTAACGCCTTTATCCACTGTGCCATGTGCCCTTGAGAACATTTGGGCTTGAATTTCTGGGTATTATAAACCTAATTTATTTAGCCACCCTTTTTACCAGTGCTCATATTGTAATTTTGCTGTTATCAATTCATGTTTTTACCAGAGCTCATATTGCGACTTTTTTTGTTTATCATATTAGCTTTTCTCTGGCACTACTTATTACTGGTTCCCATATTGTATTTATTTCTATGCTTGGTCGGCTCAGGAGATTATTATTAATGTATACTCATACATGAGTAGACGTTCCGTTTATTTATTAAATAATTTTTTTTCGTCTACCCGCCCGAATATTCGAGAAATCTTATTAAAGAAAATGTTGCGTCTTCCCGGAGGATTCGAACCTGCGTCCTCATTTTCAGGAAAAACCGTCGTTAGAACCAACATTTTCGAAGGGTACCGCAGATCAATCAACGCTGAATAATGTCTTTAGCAAATCCGTCCCAGATTCTGGAAAATTAACATCGGCCCAGTTTCGTAACGTAAACAAAGCAATTTCTAAAGAAGTAGTGGATCCCCTAAAAATCCATTACTTCTTTAGAAATACACACACACACACACACACACACACACACACACACACACACACACACACACATATATATATATATATATATATATATATATATATATATATATATATATATATTAAATAAAAACAGACCACTTTAAAGTTAAAGTGGTCTGTTTTTATTTAAATTATTTGGTATGGATTTACATTGAGCTCTCTGGATTTTATCCTCCTTAGGTTTACCCATACAGATTGCCTAGTTTTTCTTAAACTATATATATATATATATATATATATATATATATGCGTCGTACTTAGTGGAAAGAGTTCCATACCTGTGATAGCGCTAACATATTCAGTTGCATGGAAGTAGAAAAAATAAGCCAGTTTGTCTGGTGGTCACAATAGCGTGAAACCCAGGGTTACAAACTACTCCCATGCAGCTGAATATATATATGATACATTCATGAGAAACTATATATTCTTAAGTTTATAAAAAATAAAAATTTATTGAAACAGGGAAATGAAATAGCAATTTTTGCCGTCATTGTCAAAAATTTTCCTTAAATAATATTTAAAAATAAAATTTTATAAAAGCGAGCTGGTAATATACATACTTATATTTGATATGGAAAAATAATTTTATATAATTTAAGTTATTCTATTATATTTACTAGTTTAAAAAAAATACTCTATTAGTAATTAAGAATGAAAATGTTTTAAAATTGTTGTTAAATAAAACGTATTCTAACCTAAACATCCCCTGAAAAAATATTTAAATATACAAGTAGGAAATTATGCCGAAAGAATTTTACCGTTAATACGTAACTCATAATTGATACAACAATAGTTAATAAAAATGAACACGCTACCGCCCCTGTCTGAATGATTGGATTTCTCTGTATCATTGGAAACGGGAAATTATGAATTATTGTGCGTTTAAAATTCAGTAAATGTAAAAATAAATTATTCCAATATTCGCTTGAAGATGAAATGGAACTAATGCTTTTAATTTAATTACAAAATAAAATTTGAAGGTTTTAGCTTCCATTTTTGAAACATGGTTATTACTGAGTAGCGAAAAAAATACATTTTAAATCAGTTAATTTATAATATTTATGCTCTGTAAATTTACATTGAGAACTGTTTTGTAAAAATAAAAGTAAAAAATATCAATAGCAACACCGGATTATATATCTTACTGTTCTTTCTTTCTTTCTTTCTTTCTTTCTTTCTTTTTATATATATATATATATATATATATATATATATATATATATATATATATATATATATATAACAGGGAAATGCCAAATTACCATGTGAGTATAGGCTATTTCAACCAACGTCAATACACAGGCTTTGTTCGGCTCAAGGTATTGATGTTGGATGAAATAGCATATACCCATGAGGTAATTTTGGATTTCCCTCTTATGTAATTTAAATGCCCTTTTATAATAAATACACTGAGTTCTTTTTGTGGATCAGTTTTCTACTTGGATTATATACCAACGGATTTATTACCTGTATTATATATATAATAGCTGGCCACCTAATTCGAGGATACCTATCTACTATGACGGCTAGTCAATCCCTATTGCAGACGCACGCTCAGGCACATTTGTGTTTGTTCAACACCCACAGAGCCCACCTGTGTTTTATACTGCAACTATGTTGATCAGACCTCAGTTACAGTTTCTGGGATAGAGCGTGATCAACAATATTTACAAGGCCAGCACGCCCTAGCCCTCGGCCACGATGACTTGTGGCTTTGTGCCGTCGACGGCCCACAAGTGTCCCGTGTAACTAATTTCACTCACAAGGCTCGGGTCAACACGTCGTATGGTTTTCAGGCACTTTGCAAAGGTGCCGCACTCTGGGATCGACCTCGATTCATTCCGATAACATCAGGAATCTTCTTCCTGACAAATCGAACCTCACGATATATATATATATATATATATATATATATATATATATATATATATATATATATTTGTGTGTGTGTGTGTGTGTATCTGTGTGTGTATTTTCGTGATGTTGAATTGTTGTAAGTCTTGCCAGTGTGACATTTGTCCAACAGATGGTGCTATATTTGTCCCTTTCAAAAACTTCATTCACTTGAAAAGTAAAAACAAATTACATGTTAAAAATGGTGGCATTGTCAACGATACCTTTATAAATAGAATTGTGCCGCATGTTCAAGAGTTGCTTGGCTATTCAAAAGCTAAAAAAATTTCTTTATTTAAGATAGATTTTTCTTCAAATAAACAAATCCTTAAATAGCATCTCGCCGTCGAATGGTGGGGAAAAAGAAAGGCGTTCCATTTTCCAAATCTAGCTCTGAGAAATAGGATTTAGAATGCACAAATATTGCACACAACTATTTCGAGACATTAGGAGTCGTTGAAAGATTTACACCCCCCCACACACACATACACATACGCAAACACATACACGTTATAGATGGTTATGAAGTGTCAGAGTGTATGTAGCGCAATGTAGGCATCTGTGTAAGGGTTGTGGGTTATATATATATATATATATATATATATATATATATATATATATATGTATGTATATGTGTGTGTGTAGTGCGATGCATAAATTGTCGTTCAAATTATGCAAAAACAAAAAGAACACAGTCATCTCATTTTAACAGATATATTTACCAAAATTACACAAAAATATCTTGAAACAAATTTATTCAGTAAAATAGCCATTTGCTCTAACCACGGCCTCCAGACGACTTCAGAATCTCCTGCAACTCTTCTGGACGGTGAATTTGTTTAAGTTGGTGAATGCTGCCATAATCTTTGCTTTCAGTTCATCTTTGGTGGTACAAGGAGTTTTGTTGGTCTCTCGCACAACTGTGTCCCATACATAATAATCAAGCAGGAGAACGTTGGCATATATATATATATATATATATATATATATATATATATATATATATATATATATATATATATATATATGTGTGTGTGTGTGTGTGTTTTAAAATTAGGATATAAAAATCCAGATAAATATTTTTATATATTGATAACTGGAAATGAAAATAAATTTGTTTAAAAATTGATTTAATAATGGATTTCGACATTTAAGATCAAAGGTTTAAGTATATTTTTAAACAAATCTTTTAATGAAACTTCTTCAAGTATCTATCTATCAATCTATCTATCTTCTCTATCTATCTATCTATCTATCTATATATCTATCTATCTATATATATATATATATATATATATATATATGTGTGTGTGTGTGTGTGTGTATGTATGTATGTATATATAATATATATATATATATATATGTGTGTGTGTGTTTGAGTGTCTGTGCGTTTATGTACAGGTGTGTGTGTCCGTAAAAATTAAGATATATATTAAATCTATCTGTAAGAAAAAATAAGGCAAAATTAAAAATTATCTTGGACGACGCGCTTTGTTATCTAATGGACTTTTTCAAGGCAAATGTCCTTTTTTTGCAACAAGTATTAATAAACAGAAGTAAAAATGTCGTTACTTTTTCAGACTTTTCATATTTACGAGGCGCTCATCTTTATTTATCAGATTAATTGAAAAATCTCGGTAAATTGTGGAAGATGCTAAGTGACGTAATTTAATATCTTATAAACGAAAGTGAATAAATGTGTTGATTGTGTTGAATTCTTTTAATAATCTAATTATTATTTATATTCGTTTATGTATACATACATATATATCTATCTATCTATCTATATATATATATTAAGACATTTTTATGTTTATACATTCTCTTTATAGATACAAATGTTTAAGTGAATGTTCTGTTTTTAATAAACAGTATTAAACAACATTTACCGGCCTGAATGTCCGAGAAATTTTCACAGAAAATATTCGTCCTCCGACAGGATTCGAACCTGTATCCTATACGGAACCGTCATTTAGCTTGACGTGCCTTTAACCGATTTGGCCACAGAGGAGCGTTCAAATCGGTTAAAGGCAACACACACACACACACACACACACACACACACACACACACACACACACACACACACACACACACACACACACACACACACACACACACACGAAAAGGCAGGTATTTGAGAGCGGATATTTCTTGGTACCAATCCTCTTTACCTTTTTCAGTTAGATTTTGGAAGCGGCGTCTCGGGCGACATAAATTTTGAATTTCCAAGTCTAGCATTGCGAAAAAAAGCCTGGAATTTCCGGCTGGGTTTGGCACAAAATGACATTGGGAGAGAGCAAGAACAATTAGAAACTTGAAAGCGTTTCCGGTCCTCATAAATAAAAAGTCTCCCAAACTATTATCGTACTATCATTATTATCATATTTTCAAAGGTATTTCCTTCCATCTTCATCATTTATTAGATGAAGCATTGTCAGCAATCTTTAAAAAAATTTTCAGTAGTATTTACTTTCATCTTCATTTTTTATTAGTTGAACATTTGTTAGCAATTATAATTTTTTACTAATATTTGTTTACATTTTTTGTAAGTTGAAGTGTTGTCGGCCATTATTATCAAATTTTGACTAGTATTTACTTTCATCTTCATATTTCTATTAGATGAAGCATTGTCAGCCATTTTTATTCAATTTTGACTATTATTTACTTTCATTTTCATTTTTTATTAGATGAAGCATTGTCAGCGATGTTTATTAATTTTTAACAAGTATTTACTTTCATCTTCATTTTTATAAGATGAAGTAATGTCACGCATGTTTATTAAATTTTGACTAGTATTTACTTTCACATTCTTTTATATTAGATGAAGCATTGTCAGCCATTTTTATTAAATATTGACTAATATTTACTTTCATTTTCATTTTTTATTAGATGAAGGACTGCTAGCGATGTTTATTAAATTTTGACAAATATTTACTTTCATCTACATTTTTTTAGACGAGGCAATGTCAGTGATGTTTATTAAATTTTGACAAGTATTTACTTTCATCTTCTTTTTTATTAGATGAAGCAATTTAAGCCATTTTATTAAGTTTTGACTAGTATTTAAGTTCATCTTCTTTTTTATTAGATGCAGCATTGTCAGCCATGTTTATTAAATTTTGACTAGTATTTACTTTCATCTACTTTTTATTAGATGTAAGCATTATCAGCCATTGTTAATAAATTTTGACTAGTATTTACTTTGATTTTCATTTTTTATTAGATGAAGCATTGTCAGAGATGTTTATTAAATTTTGACTAGTATTTACTTTCACCTTCTTTTTTATTAGATGAACCAGTTTAAGCTATGTTTATTAAATTTTGACTAGTATTTACTTTCATTTATATTTTTATTAGATGAAGAATTTTCAGCGTTGTTTATTAAGTTTTGACTAGTATTTACTTTCATTTTCTTTTTTTAATAGATGAATCATTGTCAGCGATGTTCTTTAAATTTTTACTAGTATTTACTTTCATTTTCATTTTTATTAGATGAAGCATTTTCAGCGTTGTTTATTAAATTTTGACCAGCAGTTCATTTCATTTTCTTTTTTTATAGATGAATCATTGTCAGCGATGTTTATTAAATTTTAACTTGTATTTACGTTCATTTTCATTTTTATTAGATGAAGCATTGTCAGAGATGTTTATTAAATTTCGACTAGTGATTAGTTTCATCTTCATTTTTATTAGATGAAGCAATGTCAGTAATATTCATTAAACTTTGACTAGTATTTAATTTCATTTTCATTTTTATGAGATGAAGCATTGTCAGCGATGTTTATTAAATTTTGACTAGTATTTACTTTCATCTTCTTTTATATTAGACGAAGCATTGTCAGCCATTTTTATTAAATTTGACTAGTATTTACTTTCATTTTCATTTTTTATTAGATGAAGCATTGGAGCGATGTTTATTAAATTTCGACTAGTATTTACTTTCATCTTCATATTTATTAGATGAAGCAATGTCAGCGATGTTTATTAAATTTTGACTAGTATTTACTTTCATCTTGTTTTTTATTAAATGAACCAATTTAAGCCATTTTTATTAAATTTTGACTAGTATTTACTTTCATTTTCTTTTTTTAATAGATGAATCATTGTCAGCGATGTTTATTAAATTTTGACTAATATTTACTTTCATTTTCTTTTTTTATTAGCTGAAGCATTGTCAGCGATGTTTATTAAATTTTGACTAGTATTTACTTTCATTTTCATTTTTTTAGATGAAGCATTGTCTGTGATGTTTATTAAATTTTTACTAGTATTTACTTTCATTTTCATTTTTTATTAGATGATGCATTGTCAGCGATGTTTATTAAATTTTGACTAATATTTACTTTGATTTTCATTTTTTATTAGCTGAAGCATTGTCTGCGATGTTTATTAAATTTTTACTAGTATTTACTTTCATTTTCATTTTTTATTAGATGATGCATTGTCAGCGATGTTTATTAAATTTTTACTAGTATTTACTTTGATTTTCATTTTTTATTAGCTGAAGCGTTGTTAGCGATGTTTATTAAATTTTGACTAGTATTTACTTTCATTTTCATTATTATTAGATGAAGCATTGTCAGCGATGTTTATTAAATTTTGACCAGTATTTACTTTCATTTAATTTTTATTAGATGAAGAATTTTCAGCGTTGTTTATTAAATTTTGACTAGTATTTACTTTCATTTTCTTTTTTTAATAGATGAATCATTGTCAGCGACGTTTATTAAATTTTAACTAGTATATACTTTCATTTTCATTTTTATTAGATGAAACAATTTTTGTGTTGTTTATAAAATTTTGACTAGGATTTACTTTCATTTTCTTTTTTTATTAGCTGAAGCATTGTCAGCGATGTTTATTAAATTTTGACTAGTATTTACTTTTATTTTCATTTTTTTTTAGATGAAGCATTGTCTGCGATGTTTATTAAATTTTTACTAGTATTTACTTTCATTTTCATATTTTATTAGATGATGCATTGTCAGCGATGTTTATTAAATTTTGACTAATATTTAATTTGATTTTCATTTTTTATTAGCTGAAGCGTTGTCAGCGATGTTTATTAAATTTTGACTAGTATTTACTTTCATTTTCATTTTTTATTAGATGATGCATTGTCAGCGATGTTTATTAAATTTTGACTAATATTTACTTTGATTTTCATTTTTTATTAGCTGAAGCATTGTCAGCGATGTTTATTAACTTTTTACTAGTATTTAC
>OZ010603.1:2996200-3028700 GCA_963932145.1 Acanthosepion lycidas
ATTTGTTTTGTTCCAGCCTGATAATTTTGCGTTATTAATTCAATTTCTGAAATAGAATCGAAGGCTTCTCATTGTTAGAATTATTGCTTTCACCAGAGGCAGAAGAAATTGAACAAGTGCCTCAGATTTCAACAGTGACAGGGTTGACTTTTAGTTGGAATTATTTTCTGACGAATGAAACCTACTAATATGAGATTAATGCTCCTAATCGTGAACTGAAGCCGTTGCCTGTATAAAGCTCAGTTATTTACTGCTATTAAATGTTGCTATAATTTCTGGTTTGGTTCGGTTTGGTTTGGTCTACGGCATATAAATCTCAATGGGTTATTTAATACCGGCAAGATTTGTATTGCTGCTAATATCTTTTTCTTCAAAAAATGTATTGCTGGTAATATGTTTTTCTTCAAAAATGTATTACTGGTAAAAAATTTTAATCTTAAAAAATGTGTTACTGCTAATAATTTTTTTCTTCAAAAATGTATTAATGGTTATAATTTATTGCTGGTAATATTTTTATCTACAAAAATTCATTGTTGGCAATAATTTTAACAAAAATGTATTGCTGATATTAAAACCTATTTTTACACTTGCATACTGTTTTGACCCCAGCTTGATGGTTAAATATTTGCCTATAGCTGGGATCCTAACAGGTGCTACCACACCGGGTCAGGGTGAACCTGGGACCACCATCAATTAAGAGGGTAGTTCCATGCTCCTCATAGTTTATATGGTTTATTTTCTTACCCAGGACGCGGATGTTGTTTATCATCAGACCCAGGACGGTATAATTTCTAGTCAGTTTTGGTAGCAATACAGATTGTCTGGAGAAAATACCCTTACCCCGTTTGTTCTCTTGCGTCGTAGAAGAAACGGAGGCAACTGTCTTAAAATTAAGAATCAAGAAAGACAAGAAGATCTATCTGGAATCAAAGATCAGATCGTATTGTGTGTGTGTGTTAGCCATATTTAATTTTTCCGTAGGACGGCGAATCTTGGATATTTTTCTTTAAACAATTCATCCCAAGGAAGGTTATAAGAACCGGATAGATGCAAGGTGGGGATACTGGAAGTGAAAAAGAAGAAAAAGTCTTTAGAATGAACTAAAAACCCATAACGTTAGAAGTATAGAGTTGAAGCAGAATTTATAAATAATGGAAAACCCAATCCTAAACAGGAAACAAGGGATAAACCTCTACTCCTGTTCAAAAGACAGGAGAAGATATGAACCGGGCGATTGATGAACATATTTTCCTCAATTTTTGGAAAAAGCGAAAATATCTGCCTATATTTGTGAGATGAGGTATTACATACATTATTTACATTATTTGAACTATCGTCCTTATCTTTGTCGCCATGTTTATCACAAGGTTTCGGCCGTTGTACGCTCCGGCCTTCTTCAGGTGGTTGGAATGTCGACTCCAGTGAGGGAAATAAAGGGTTAAGTTCGACATTCCAACCACCTGAAGAAGGTCGAAGCGTACAATGGTCGAAACGTTGTAATAAATATGGCCACAAAGATGAGAACAGTAGTCCGAATAATGTAAATAAAGCGACAATGAATAAAAAATGAATAAAAAGTTAAAAATTCAGAGTTTAGACGGAGACGTTAGAAATACAGTGATGCAGTCGAATTTTAAAATAACCGGAAGTCCAATCCTAAACAGGAAATAAGGGATAAACTTCTACGCCTGTTCAAAAGGAGTGTGAACCGGGTAATAGGTTAACATATTTATTCTATAAACATTGTAATGAAAATTACCGTGAAGAGTCGAAACATTAGAAATGCTCAGCTTCAATCCTAGAACGATCCAAGATCTCTCGTATTTAGACAGGAATAAGTCAGTGTGTGACACCGGTTCATTGGATGACCTCATTGTCAAGAAATGAAAGTTGAAATGTTACCTTTTCACTGCCACCTTTCATGATATAACGTTAGATACAAGAAAGATGGTTTAACAACGTCACTGAGTGGAGGATCCTTCGTAAATATACAGACATTGGCATTTAACCGAGACAAATCGAGAGTGCTGATCAGGTGTTAAGGATCTCCAAGTTTTGGTTCATCACTGCTGTGGCCTGGTATTGAACTCAGAATTCTTTGGGTCTAGTTACTGGGTCTAACCAACGTCTTTATCCACTGGGCCAAGTGTCCTTGATGGCCCAGTGGATAAAGGCGTTGGTTAGACCCAGTGATTTGACCCAAAGTGTTGTGAGTTCAATACCAGGCTACAAATTGGAGAGTTAAAAGGAAAACAACTGTGACATCCGGTAGAGGCATGACACTTGGAACAAGAACAATATACTTCGGTGCCTGAAATAAATGGTTCAGTTCGAAATTCTAATCACCTGAAGAAGGCCGGAGAGCACAACGGCCGAAACGTTGTAAATATGGCAACGAACATAAGGATAACCGTCCGAATAATGTAAATAATAAGTAATGCATAGAGAGTTGTTCTGGAATTTAGTGTCAGACATGAGGATTGCCAGGCAAAATTTTATTTATAAATGAAAAATTAGTATGGTGTTTTTCACAATAAAACCTGATAACACATAGAACAAGTTATTATGAATATGTTTAATTGATATATATATATATATATATATATATATATATATATATATATATATATATATATATGTGTGTGTGTGTGTGTGTAAATTAACTGTGCATATTACGCAAATATATGTCTGTATATACTTAAATTTTTGCCAGCAGCTTTAATTAATACCAAATTTACATAGAATTGCACATATTCACGTAAGCATCGTCAAGAGCGTATATCTACTCCTGTTTGGGGTCGGGTTGCTTTTGCTATTATAAATGGGGTCTGGTCATGGCAAGTGGAGTTCTTTCGCTTTTCTGGAGGCTTTGATCGAGGGAGGTAGCCGTTAGGAACGATATCTTTTCACTGAAAGAGGTGAAAAAAAGGTTATTTTTGTGCAAAATGTTGTTTATGACCACAGTGCCATATGTTATCGAAATGTCACATTAACTAGGGTCCATGAAAAGGGCGTCGAAGCCAATAATTTAAACAGACGGGTTGTAAGTAAGTGAATGTATTTGAGAATATATGTATATTTAAAAAAATTATTAGACATTGAATTGTGTCTCTTCGCGTCCTACATAGTTTGCCTAACATTTCGGCTAAACTGATAAATATTTATGACCGTTTTTGAATTTAAAAATTTTGAAAAACTAATAACATTTTTGATCTTGCATGGTGTAATAATGAGGAGGAGGCATGGTGGAGTAATGGATAGCGGCTTTGATTGTGGAATCGGAGAGCCGAGTTCGAATTCCAGTCGAATCCATTACGTTCACTTACGTTCTAATACCCTTGGTAAAGGTATGAATCCTCTTCTTCTTCCCCCGACCTCCAGGTATGTGTAATGTAGCCTTGGATGGCAACTACCGCAGAAATAAATGGTAACCAACTGCGCGAAAAAATCTGCATCGTCAGCGTGTATCATGGCACATAACTGACTACTGAAAATATTAGTTACAAAATAAAATCCTTGCATTTGCCTTGATAAAGTCTCATAGAGAAAGGGTCGGCACACATGCCACGCCAAGTAATTTCCAATGGCATCACGAAGTCCGAACCAATAACTATTTCAACGCAAGGAAGATATTTAGCTATTTTAATATATACTAAAGTATATATAATATATATTAATATATAAAATATATTGTAAAACAGATATATTGACGTTGATTTATATAAAAATACGTATGCTTTGGCGCACTGAATGATTTTAAAACCATAAGTCGGCACATAGCAAAAGGTTTCCGGCCCCTGTTCTAGAGGACAAAACGTGTCGGCTAAGATAAGTTTTCCTTTCGTCCTTTCGTCCTTTAGTCGGTATTCATATTTAAGAATATGATGATGGCCATGTTGGTCGAAACTAGTCGAAGAATCTAATTGAAATAATAATAAAAACGAAAGAATATTAATATACAACCCAGTGTGTCTGAAGATTTTAATTTTTTAATATTTTTCATGGCTCAAAACATATATATATATATATATATATATATATATATATATATATATATATATATATATATATATATATATATATATATATGCGTGTGTGTGTGTGTCTGTGTCTGTGTGTATGTGACACGTGATGAAATTCTTACACCCTTACAATATCTAATATTGTTGAAGTTATCCCTAACAATTTTGGCGAGATTTATTATAAACAGACCCCTTACGGCCGCATCACGTTGAAACACCGTTCCCGTACGCCCACTTTAAGTTAAGCAACGTCGAACCTGCTCAATAGCTAGATGGGTGACCGCTTGGAAATACCAGGTGCTGTAAGAATGGATATTATGGGGGTTTAATGGCGAGCCTAGTTCCAATTGCCGTCGGATTCGTTATATTCACTTAGACGTGGGGGGCATGAATCCACCTATACCCCGCCCCACCATGATAGGGCACCCCGAGGTGGTGTAATTGTTAGCAAGGTTGTCTCGGTAACACAGTTATGAATAAGTAGTGAATTCGATCCTCACTGAGTGCCCCATACTTTCGGCCTTGTGCCACATCTAAGCTACGCTTGGAAAATCACTACCCCCACCATGATATGAATTAATTAGTACGACTTATATCACTGAAACTATTATTTATCTGAGTAAATAAATAAATTTAAAAAAAAGAGAAAATATTTAGATTTCGCCATTAAATAACCCATAGAGGTGTTGATATGCCGGTAAACAAAATCAAGCAACCAACAATACATATTTATAGTAAAATGACCAACAATACATTTTATCTGTAGTTGAAGGCATACAATTGCGTTCAAAATATATTTAGTAGAAGTTATAAAATTGTGTTCAAAATATTTACATTTCGGCATTAAATAACCCATAGAGGTTTTGATATACCGCTAAACAAAATCAATCTCGTAATTCCGATGCATGTAGTTATTTTCCAAGCGTAGCTTAGATGTGGCACATGGCCGAATGTATGGGGCATCTAGTGAGGATCGAACTCACTTTTCAGTTGTAACTGATCTAGCGAGACAAGCTTGCTAACCATTACACCACGCCGAGGTGCCCCGTTCCGATGCATGTATAACCCACTGGAAGTATCCCAGCTGACTCCATTCTACAAACTCTGCAAGTTTATCCAGAACCAACTCTGCTACTTTCCTATCATCTTGAATTATCGTCAAATCATCCATAAATGCTCGGATTTTGACCTCATTCTACAAGAAGCGGTACTCTGGCTACGGCCCTCTCAAGATCCCCTCCATCGCCATCACAAACAGTACTGGAGAGATGGCATGTCCCATAGCCATTCCCCTTTGCAGCTCCACATACATTGTAGTGTACTTCGTCATCGTACAGCGCAGTATGAACTGATTGAAGTACATAGCCAGACACTCCCTGAGTCTCTGCGGAACGTAGAAGAACTCCAATGTCAACTGTATCATGTCATGCGATACTGAATCATACGCATTAGCAAGATCTAGCCAGATGATATGAATATTCTTTCTTCTTTTATATATGAAAGGAAAAATAAAGTTTTTAATAAGATAGTAATTAGTAATTAATTAATATTGATAATATAGTAATTAGTAATAGTAATTAGTAATAATATAGTTTATTTTATGTATGTTTTATAAAATTAAAATATTTCATAAAACACCCATACAACAAACTATTTCTTATTTTAACAGTTAAAATATTTAATCCTTGAAAATGGGTAAATGTATAGCCGAAAACGCTCGGATAAAAAGAACAACATTCAGATAGTTTTTTATATAATTTATCATCTGAAAAGAAAAAAAAATGTTAGATCGTATGAGAAATTGTATAAAAAAATAATCAAAGAACCATGTCTGTCGTATTCAATGAAATGTGCATGAAAGAAGGATTGCTGCCTAAATACACAAATATATATATATATATATATATATATATATATATATATATATATATATATATATATATATATATATATATATATATAAGGATGGTGCAAAAATAATGACGTACCTAACCGCTCGGCCACAAAGGATCGTTCGGTTGGCAAGGTCGAATTTAAATAAATAATTTAAGCTAAATGACGGTTCCGTATAGGATGCAGGTTCGAATCCTGTCAAAGGACGAATATTTTCTATGAAAATTTCTCGGACATTCAGGCCGGTAAATGTTATTTAATACTGTTTGTTATAAACAGAGCATTTACTTAAATACTTGTATCTATAAAAAGAACGTTACACATAAAAAATGTCTTTAATAAATAAATTGTCGGACTTTGTCCATTTCTTAATATATATATATATATATATATATATATATATGAGAAATTCCTAAGAAATATATTTTAATGCATATTTTCTTTATTCGGTTTTATCGAGTGCGCCGACTTTTCGACGAGATAAATACAGTTTAAAAAATGGAAGTATACTCAAATACGGGTATCCACTAAAAATGATATTTGGCGTCACACACACACACACACACACACACATATATATATATATATATATATATATATATATATATATATATATATGTGCATGCGTGTGTGTGATCACGGCTTGATTTCACGATCGAAGACTCAGGTTTAAAGTTTAAAGCCCCACCCCGCTAATACGCCGAGGACAAGTGAAAGATACGCTTGTTCTTTATTTAAAAGAAATCTTGTGACACCTCCAAAAATTATGTTTTCCTACATCTAAGTTTAATATCTATGTAAAAGTCATGGATAGATTTTACATTGTATCGAAATTAAAAACAGATCTTCATCTAAATTGAAAAAAAAAATCAGTATGTTCCCATTTTAACAAGTGCCCCGTCCAAAGACAAGTCTAATGAATGATAATGGGCAAAAATTATTTCCCACCTTGTTTTTCCTTTTCCAGTCTATTTCAGTCGAAGCTCAATATTTTAAAACAATTGAAATATTAAAAAAATATTATTGGGGCGCTAATCAGTAAGAATAGGATTTTGAAAAGTTCATTTAGTCGACATTAAATTCAGTAACGCAAAATAAAAAGAAAAAAAGAACGGAAATAAATCGTTAAATACATGAATAGAAAACAAACGGAAGAGAAATGAAAAATGTCAAGACAAAAACATAAAATATGAAGACAAAGGATAAAATACATAAAGAATGTATGAAAGAACGAAAAAAAAAAAAAAGGAAACAGATTATTTTAAAAACCACGAAACAATTAAAAACAAAAGAAATCATTCTTTCAAAGGTTTAATAAAAAAAAATTAACTCGTTATAAAGATTGCGTCAGAGATATTTGCCAATTCTAAATGAAAATTAAAAACGTCAAGATAGAATGTCAACGCCGCTAAAAAATGAAATTAATTCTGCATAGTTCTTTTTTTGTCATTATTCAGGTAACGACGATGCTGGGCTGAAAAGTTCATAGGCTGACTATGGAGGTGTGATGCTAGGGATGTGAACTCTTGCATGCGTTAATTTCAACTCTTTTTATTAATAAATGCATTGTTTCTTTGTGTGAGAATGAATAAAAAATCTACTCCAAATTTATGTCCTTGTAGCAGACTATGCCACATATTTTTGTATAAATAGGTACATTCACATAAACATTTTTGCAATCGTTTCACTCCGTGCAAGGGAGTAAAGCTACTAAAACACAAGCGATTACAGGGTGTGGAAGAATTAGGAAGAGAAACATTAATAATCAGAAGGGAGAGGAAAGAGTAATTAGGAGGACAGTAGATAGCGATTGATATTGCATTTAAATTTTTACAAGGGAGGAAAGCCACTAAAATACAAGGGGTTACAGGATGTGGAAGAATTAGGAAGAGAAACATTAATAATGAGCGGGAAGAGGAAAGAGTAATCAAGGAGACAGTAGATAGCGATTGACATTGCATTTAAATTTTGCAAGGGAGGACAGCCACTAAAATACAAGGGGTTACTGGGTGTGGAAGAATTAGGAACAGAAACATTAATAATGAGCGGGAAGAGGAAAGAGTAATCAAGGAGACAGTAGATAGCGATTGACATTATATTTCAATGTTTTGCAGATTAAAGTTGGCTGGAAAGTATGGAACCGGAAGGGAGCTCTATGAGCAAGAAGTGCGAGACAAGAAACTGTTAGCATAGAATTTATGGTTAAAGCTAGCCAACTCAACTGAACATACACACACACACACACACACACACACACATTCAGGTACTCACGTATATTTACACAAAGGTACATATGCACACATTCGAATTTCGATACATGAATTTACACACGTATTCAAACATAGAGTTTCATAAACTAAGACACAAAAATCTGTCGGAACTGCAAAATTACCCAAATCATGTAACAGCATAATTGTCCAAATCATGTAACAGCATAATTGTCCAAATTGTGTAACAGCATAATTGTCCAAATCATGTAACAGCATAATTGTCCAAATCATGTAACAGCATAATTGTCCAAATCATGTAACAGCATAATTGTCCAAATTGTGTAACAGCATAATTGTCCAAATCATGTAACAGCATAATTGTCCAAATTATGTAACAGCATAATTGCCCAAATTGTGTAACAGCATAATTGTCCAAATTGTGTAACAGCATAATTGTCCAAATCATGTAACAGCATAATTGTCCAAATTGTGTAACAGCATAATTGTCCAAATCATGTAACAGCATAATTGTCCAAATTGTGTAACAGCATAATTGTCCAAATCATGTAGCAGCATAATTGCCCAAATTGTGTAACAGCATAATTGTCCAAATTGTGTAACAGCATAATTGTCCAAATCATGTAACAGCATAATTGTCCAAATTGTGTAACAGCATAATTGTCCAAATCATGTAACAGCATAATTGTCCAAATTGTGTAACAGCATAATTGCCCAAATTGTGTAACAGCATAATTGTCCAAATCATGTAACAGCATAATTGCCCAAATTGTGTAACAGCATAATTGTCCAAATTGTGTAACAGCATAATTGCCCAAATTGTGTAACAGCATAATTGTCCAAATCATGTAACAGCATAATTGTCCAAATTGTGTAACAGCATAATTGTCCAAATCATGTAACAGCATAATTGTCCAAATTGTGTAACAGCATAATTGTCCAAATCATGTAACAGCATAATTGTCCAAATCGTGTAACAGCATAATTGTCCAAATTGTGTAACAGCATAATTGTCCAAATTGTGTAACAGCATAATTGCCCAAATTGTGTAACAGCATAATTGTCCAAATCATGTAACAGCATAATTGCCCAAATTGTGTAACAGCATAATTGCCCAAATTGTGTAACAGCATAATTGTCCAAATCATGTAACAGCATAATTGTCCAAATTGTGTAACAGCATAATTGTCCAAATCATGTAGCAGCATAATTGCCCAAATTGTGTAACAGCATAATTGTCCAAATTGTGTAACAGCATAATTGTCCAAATCATGTAACAGCATAATTGTCCAAATTGTGTAACAGCATAATTGTCCAAATCATGTAACAGCATAATTGTCCAAATTGTGTAACAGCATAATTGCCCAAATTGTGTAACAGCATAATTGTCCAAATCATGTAACAGCATAATTGCCCAAATTGTGTAACAGCATAATTGTCCAAATTGTGTAACAGCATAATTGCCCAAATTGTGTAACAGCATAATTGTCCAAATCATGTAACAGCATAATTGTCCAAATTGTGTAACAGCATAATTGTCCAAATCATGTAACAGCATAATTGTCCAAATTGTGTAACAGCATAATTGTCCAAATCATGTAACAGCATAATTGTCCAAATCGTGTAACAGCATAATTGTCCAAATTGTGTAACAGCATAATTGTCCAAATCGTGTAACAGCATAATTGTCCAAATCATGTAACAGCATAATTGTCCAAATTGTGTAACAGCATAATTGCCTATCCTACAAAAAGTTTAATATCTAAAAAAAAAAACGCTAAACTAATTAACTTACATTTTCCCAGATTTTCAGATAAGACTTTGAGCCATCTTGACACCATTTGTCATAAGAATCACTGAAAAAAACTTTGAGTTATTCAGTTAAACAGAGAACAGGTTAAAATAGTTTGTTTCAGATCCTCTGTCTTCGGAACTGAGCCATGGTGAGAGGAAAAAGATCATTCAGTAATGGTATCAACATTCATAATCTGGCTTCCATCTTCAAAGTCCATTCAAGAACTATCAAGTGAACGATGAATAAGTTTACAAAAGAGGGAACAGTAGAGAGGAACCTGGATCAGGAGGTCACAACGGGAAGAAGGATCATAATTTCAACTTAGAGCTAAAGAGATCAATTAGAAAAGATCCAACTCAATCCGTAAGACGTTTGGCACGTGGGAGAGGAGTTTCAGCTATGACAGTCCAAAGTGCAGTGAAAAAAAGACTTTAAAATGAAATCCTATGTGAAACCTTCGAGGCACCTTGTTACTCCAGGACAGAAAGTTAGAAGGTTAGAGAGGACGAAGATCATCTTGAAAAAGTTGGAAAATGATCCTAAAATAATATATATATATATATATATATATATATATATATATATATATATGAACTTTATTTCAATACTTCATGAGCTTCTGATCATTAGCTATGATTAATTAATGACGAACATATCATTTTCGTGATTCTTCTGTTAATCTTGGAGTGTAATTATACATTCTTATTGCTCAGATTAGCGTCCACTAGTGTTATAAAAACATCGGAGAATTCCATTAAGATATCTTTAATCCTTTCTAAGTGCAACGATTCAAATATTAATCTAATAAATGGGAACTTTCTGCTTTTTCACGATTTGAAGAATTTAGCTTTTACACACGGTATTTGATAAGGACATTAGAATAATCCAGAATTCATACCGGATGAAAACTGCCTTCATGCTGATAGAGAATGAGTTCAATAAAATATTTTTCGTTATAAAAATAGAAACGAGTGTAAAACAAGATGTGTATTCTAACCGGACTTCTTCGGCCTATACAGTAATGCGATTCTAAGAGAATTAAAAGTCCTACCAGGATTCATCATTGGCGGTCACAATCTTAACAACATAAGACTTGCAGATACACAGTGTTGATAGCAGACACAGAATGGAAGCTACAAGAATTCGATGGAAGGTAATGACGGTATGGTTTTAATGGCGACAAGATTTTTTAGGATAGGTTCCTATAATCAGAATGTGGATTCTTTGAAAGAAATCAGTCTATTGATCAGGTTTCATTGACGTATTTTTAAACAGGGATTTTGCAGAGTCAAATGTATTGCTGGTAATATTTTTAAAAAATATTTTGCTGGTAATATTTTTATCTTAAAAAATGTACAGTTGGTAATAATTTTAAAAAAATATTTTGCCGGTACTATTTTTTCCTCAAAAATGTACAGCTGGTAATATTTTTTAAAAATATTTTGCTGCTAATATTTTTTTCTTCAAAAATGTACAGTTGGTAATAATTTTTAAAATATTTTGCTGGTAATATTTTTTTCTTCAAAAATGTACAGTTGGTAATAATTTTTAAAATATTTTGCTGGTAATATTTTTTTCTTCAAAAATGTACAGTTGGTAATAATTTTTAAAATATTTTGCTGGTAATATTTTTTTCTTCAAAAATGTACAGCTGGCAATATTTTTTATAAATATTTTGCTGGTAACATTTTTTCTTTAAAAATGTACAACTGGTAATATTTTTAAAAAATATTTTGCCGGTAATAATTTTTTCTTCCAAAATGTATTGCTGGTATTTTTACTATAAAAGTTTTTAAAACTTTCATAGTACTTAGACTCCAGTTTGGGTGTTAACTATTTATCCATTGATGGGACCCTGACAACTGTTACCACCCCGGGGCAGAGTGAATGTGGGAACAGCAGTAATTAAGACGTCGTTCCACACTCCTTGAAACCTGATCAGATGCTTTGCTGCCTGATGTATTTATCGCCATACCCAGTACGCCTCATTTGGGGAGGGGTCTTACCCCTCTGCACAGGTGCGTTCGGCGTATTCTGAAACCTCAGCCGACAGGTTGTGATAGAAATCTGGAAGAAAGGAATAGTCATCAATTGCAAGAAGACGGATTGCATGTTTGTCCAACATTAAAATTACAATTTGCAGATACCAAAATCAAACAAGTACACTATTTTCGACAGAGAACAGAAAGTGCGATACTGAAATCCGAAGGCGTATTTGGATAACAAGATATGTTTTCCAAAATGTGTCTCCCTTAAAATTAGCTTCAAAATTAGGTCTTCAGAATTCGCGAGTATATACGGTATGTACTTTTCTGTATTACTCAATGATCTTTCCGATGTGACCTTCATCTTCTGGATTTCTCCTTTTATAGTTTGGACAGGAGTCGTTCCCTTGTTCAAATTTAAATTTAATTTAAATCAAATGGAAAAGAATATACAGTGGGGTTAATGCTAAAACAGCTTGATCTGGCCCCTTTGATCTCTATTTGATGCAATACATGATTGACTGAATTGAGGAGCAGATTTCAACATTGATATGACAGTTGAATTGTTGTAAATATGTATTGTAAGATACTACCGACTGATTGGTGATTTCTTGCTAAACTTGACATCCATATTGTCTCATTTTGATCTTGTTGATTTGACCTCCATCTTCTGACTTTCTCCTTCTATATTTTGGATAGGAATCATTCCCGTGCTCAAATTTAAATTTGATTTAAACCAAAGGAAAAAAATGATGGGGTATTCGTGCCCCCCACCCCGGGGACTCCCTTTGATCAAAATGAAATATAATTATCCAAGTACCCTAGGAATCATTCCCTTGTTCAAATTTAAATCTAAGTTATATCAAAGGGGAAAAAATCAGTGGATGTGTTGCTCCTCCACTCCCGAGGACATCCTTTGACAAAAATGAAATATATTTATCCCAGTACTCTGGGTAATGTAGTTTCAGAATATATGTGGTTATAGGGGTCTATTTCAAAAACCCTTGGAGAAGTACGATGACAGATAGAGTTTACAACTTAATATATTTATATGTTCTTTTTATAGATACAAATATTTAAGTAAATACTCTGTTTATAATAAACAGTATTAACAACATTTACCGGCCTGAATGTCCGAGAAATTTTCAGGAATCGAACCTGTATCCTATATATTTACATCATAAACATCAATTTTTAATATATAGGATACAGGTTCGATTCCTGTCGGAGAACGCATATTTTCTATGGAAATTTCTCGGACATTCAGGCCGGTAAATGTTGTTAATACTGTTTATTATAAACATAGCATTTACTTAAATATTTGTATCTATAAAAAGAACGTAGGAACATAAAAAAAATAATGTCTTAAAAAACTTTATATATATATAGATTTGGTTGGAAGAATGTTCATAGCGTTTCTGAAGCGAATTTCAAAGACAATTCTTAGATATTTGTAGATATATTTATGTAAAGAATTAATGGATTTATTTTCTAATCCGGCATAAACATGGAATTATTCAACCGCTATCTTTCGCCATCTTTTAAGGCAATTTCATGATTTTATCCTCTCAGAATATGGCATCATTCTGGTTGATGAACTGTTCTAAGTGTTTTTTACAGACTTCCAGAGAATTGAAGTTCTTCCCATTAAGATAATTTGGTAAGGCTTGAAATAAGTGGTAATACAAAGGTGCAATTCCAGGGGAATAAAGATGATGGATTCGAATATTTTAGAGAAAAATAAGAAAATTTACATCATGTACATCAATTTTTAATTTTAATTTTCGCTGGGATGTTCTACTCTACTATCTTTACTCAAATAGAATTGCATCTTTGTATTAACACTTATTTCTAACCTTACCAAATTTTCCTAATGTGAAAAAGTTCAATTTTCTGGAAAGACGCGTTGAATTATCAGTTTTCAAAATATACGTAGTTGTCAGAAGAAGTTTCTCCTGAGAGATAATGGTAAACTCTGCAGGACGCGCATGGTATGTGGAAGCCATGCAATGTCCAGAAAACTACCCCAACCATCGGCCTTACCGACAATCCGTCCTGGGTATGATGATAAACTACGTCCAGCAGCAAGGCCTCTGATCAGGAGGTTTTGAGGAGCGTGGAACCACATCTTAATTGCTGGAGTTCCCAGGTCCACCCTGACCCGGGGTGGTAGCACCTGTTAGGGTCCCTGCTATGTGCAAATAGTTAACAACCAAACTTGTGTAAAAATAGGTTTTAATACCAGAAATACTTTGTAATAAAAAAAAAATTATTACCAGCAATACATTATTTGAAAAAAATATCAGCGAAGGAAAATTCTTACCAGAAATAAATTTTTGAAGGTAAAAATATTACCAGAAATAGATTTTTGGAAAAAATATATTACCAAGAATTGTCGGCATTAAATAACCCATTGAGGTTAATATGCCATAAAACAAAATAAACCAAACCAATCTAAACCAAAGAATACATATTGTATTCATACGAATCTATCCTAAAAATGTTGTCGGCATTAAATAACCCATTGAGGTTAATATGCCGTAAAACAAAATAAACCAAACCAATCTAAACCAAAGAATACATATTCTATTTATAAGAATCTATCCTAAAAATGTTGTCGGCATTAAATAACCCATTGAGGTTAATATGCCGTAAAACAAAATAAACCAAACCAATCTAAACCAAAGAATACATATTCTATTTATAAGAATCTATCCTAAAAATGATGTCGGCAATAAATAACCCATTGAGGTTGATATGCCGTAAAACAAAATAAACCAAACCAATCTAATCCAAAGAATACATATTCTATTCATAAGAATCTACCCTAAAAATGTTGTCGGCATTAAATAACCCATTGAGTTTGATATCCCGTAAAACAAAATAAATCAAACCAATCTAAACCAAAGAATACATATTCTATTCATACGAATCTATCCTAAAAATATGGTCGGCATTAAATAACCACTTGAGGTTGTTATGCTGTAAAACAAAATAAACTAAACCAAACTAAACCAAAGAATACATATTCTATTCATACGAATCTATCCTAAAAATATGGTCGGCATTAAATAACCACTTGAGGTTGTTATGCCGTAAAACAAAATAAACCAAACAAACTTACTGACAAGATCCAAAGGAATACAGGATTTTAAATTTCGGGACGGCTTTTACCTGCAGGAGTTTCCGGTAAAATTCTTAATGTTGACAGCAAACCGCCTTCGGGTCTCTACTCTGAGGTTTCTGTCTGAATTTACTTCCATAGCCTTTTCCGTGTTTTAGATATGATCACGTTAATACATATTTATATTTGAATCAACACGTAAGAATTGATGGTGTTTAGACTTGACTCTACTAACACACATCTGATGAGTAATGAATACACACACGCATACACATACACTCACACACACACTCACACACACACACACACACATATATATATATATGCAGAAATATAGTTTTAAAGTGTGCTATATTTATGGGATAAAGTGCTCAATATCAAAGATTGAGCGTATGTAAATATAAATATAAAAGTGAACATTGAATTCAACACTCAGAGGCGACAGGCTGCCTGACGATTGCGTCTAGCATGAAACAGCCTATCGCCTATGAGTGTTGACTTCAATGTTTACTTTTATATATATATATATATATATATATATATATATATATATATATATAGGAGACAGGTTTGTTTCCTGTCGGAGGACGCATATTTTCTATGAAAATTTCTCGGACATTCAAGCCAGTAAATGTTGTTATTAGGTTGGTGCAAAGATAATATCGTTTCTTGACGTTAAAAAATACGTCAAAAAACGATATTATTTTTGCACCAACCTAATAATATAAACAGAGCATTCACTTAAATATTTGTATTTATAAACAGAACGTATAAACATAAAATAAAATGTCTTTAAATAATTGTCGGACTTTGTCCATATTCGTACACCTCCAAATTTTTAAATTATTGTATTTCCAGCTAATGAACAAACATAATTTTCATATAATTAACGCTACACACATGCATAATAATTAATATGCATAGAAAACAGAAAAAAATATTGATCAACAGAAATAAATCCCATTCATCCATTTTAATGGGCTAAAAATATTCGTACAATACAAAAATAAATACATAATCTTCATTTAAAACTTTGTAGAATGGCCATTATTCACTTCTACAGCAACAAACCTCTTCTTGCAGTCTTTAATTAATCATTTTTAAATTTTAGTTGCTATTTTGTTCCATTCTTCTTCGCATATTGTCTTCAGATCCGGGATGTTTTTTGGAGTTCTCGATTGAAATTGAATTTTTAAATAACACCACAGATTCTTGATTGGGTTTAAAACTGGGGACTTACTTAGCCATTTCAGGATATTTACATTATTTTTAGCAAGCGATTTTTCGTAGATTTTGCAGTGTGTTTAGGATCATTATCTTCTTGGAAGATCCAGTCAGGAGGATGTTGAATTTTTCAACCGAAATGAATAAATTTGCTGCAACATGGAATCCAAAAATTTTGCTTGAGAATGAAACAGAGTTCGATACTTTAATTCAATTGAAGTTTTTGGCTCTTGTTTTTGAAACATGTGAATTCTTATGTAGCGAAGGAAATATATTTTTTTTTAAATTATCATTTAGGCTCTCCTTTTGTATTGAACACTGTTTTTTAAAAATAAAAACATAAATATTTCAGAACTTCAGATTATTTACCTAACGTGTTCTTTCCAATTTTTCCTTAAATCTGCACACACACACACACACACACACACACACATATATATATATATATATATATATATATATATATATATATTTGAAAAAGGATTTGACACCGCAGGCATGAACACTGATTTGAAAAGGCGTAACGGCATTTTTCATCAATTTTTTCCTGAAAGATACTATTTTGGCCAAGGTAGACGATAGCATAAATTATATTCAGAGAGAACGGGAAATTTGGAACATAATTAGAGATTAAAAATAAATAATAAACAGTTCTAAAAAGTGTAAAAAGGGAAAATATCACTCATAGCCCTCCAAATAGACATAAAGGGCGAAGGAAACATTCTTTCTACTTTCACAGATCCAGTTGATGTAGTTTGATAATAACAGCTTCAAACACACGTAAGTAGCGAGTAGAAACTATTTACGTATTTAGTGGCACAGTCAGGATTGTCAAGCAGATGCTGGCCTTATACAGGATCATATGCAGACTGAGTCATCCGAGAGGAATGATTCAGATTGCATGATCTTATATTAGCCGGAACATGTTAACTGATACGTGTCTCCAACGTTAAGTTAGTTCTTCCTGTATATTCAGCATCACACTGAATTTTATACCTGTATATAAAAATTATTTTGAAATTAGAACAGACGATCTTTTACAAAGGATGGAAACACCGAATTAGTCCTAAAAACCACCTGCAACTTAACAGAAGAAAAACCTGATACAATGCAAGCAGACACTCTGTCCGTAAACACTTGTCTCTTCTTACCCAGAAGTTTTAAATACAAAGGATAAAGACTAGGACCAAATGTCGACGGTTCTTTGAAACGAATAATTTTACGCTCAGACGCGTGCTTAATGACATTGGCAGGAAAACCATTGTCGATGAAAATGTGAATTTTCTTCAGTTCCTCGTCAAGGGTCTAGGAAGAACAAATCATCAGCGTGTGCTGGACCAAGGTGGAAATAAAGTTAATCATACGGGCTTTTTGGAACAAAAAACATTCCAATTACTGTACAGACCTCTAAAGGGAGATTTACGATAAACCGAGCTAATAAAAAAATATTTCTACATTCAACAAGAACGGCCAAAAAAAAGCAAAGTACAATCTTTCCCAACTTCCATGGTAAATTGGAAGAATGGATGAAAGGAATTAAGTTGAGTATGAAAGGCCGTAGCATCACTGATCGAATCAAAGATAGAAAATGTATCATCAACGTAGCGTAAATATACATGGGGTTTACGGCATTTCTCAAACAAAAGTTGCTCGTAAAAAAACAAAAATGTTAGCTAATGCTGGACCCAAGGGAGTACCCATAGAAACCCCATCGATAAGGACGTACATAGTATTGTCAAAACTAAACTCACCTCACCTCAGTTGCTAAACGCATAAATTCTAAAAAAAAAATTATAGCAGGACCCAAGTTAACCCTATAGAGAGCGTCAGAACATATTTGTACAGTGTCTTTAAGGGGCACTTTCGTATACAAACTGAGAATGTCAAATGACATCAGGAGTTTGTCACTGGAGCAATTTTTCAATTTTGTAATAAAATTAGAAAATTTTAAAGAATGAGAAATAACATAGGTGTAGAACAATTCAGAAACGGGTTGGAACATTTCATCGAATCATTTTGCTAATTGGTGTTGCATGGAACCAGTCATAGAAAAAATGAGTCTAAGAGGTACTTTGTTCTTATGTACATTTGGTAGACCATAATAACCGTAAACGTTAGGAACCAACATCAATAATACGACTGTACACACTCATCGAAACCAGGTTAGCGTTATATACAGAAAGCAAACGTCTCTGTATTCTAGCCTCTATATTATTGGTCATATCACATATATTTACAGAACCAATCTTCCTAAATTTAGAGCATTCATGTAAAACAGATCACATTTTATTAATATAATCCTGACTATTTAAAATGTCTATGCCAGAACATTTACCCAGCTTATATATATATATATATATATATATATAAATAATGTCATCCACAGACAGACTGTTTCGCTGTATAACAGCTCATCAGTGCGGCTAGACATCCGGTTGCCTCTAGCTAGAAACGAAACCCGACTGAATTGGTATCAGGCGGATATTCTACCACTAAGCTGTCGGCGCACGGTCGGGATGAAGGTGGATTTTTAGCGTATTTATTTTTGGAAACACGCCCAGTGACCGACAGTGACTCAATTCGGCTTGCGAAGAGTCTCGCTATATAGCTATAATAGTCACTGTTTACAAACCCATACTTCAGCCCTAGAGTGCTCAACTAGAATTAAATTTAATTCAGGAGCTAATATATATATATACATATATATATATATATATATATATATATATATATATATATATATATATATATATATACCTCTTACTTTAATTTTCCCCTTTTTATTGTATCTTGGTAATCTATTGTTTTTAACATCGGCCGTTGATAATAATTTTTCTTGCAAACTTTTTGTTTTAGGTGTCGGCCGAAAAGAGCCTTAAATCCACCCTCTTTTTTCTTAAATGAGATATTTTTTTTATTCATTTTAACAATAAAATAGGAAATATGATCCTTATATTTAAATTAATATATATATATATATATATATATATATATATATATATATATATATATATATATATATATATATATCACATCAAGACTTTAAAGACTTAATAGTGAGGACGTTTACACTCTGACACGCAATGTATATATACATATGCATATATATATATATATATATATATATATATACGTTTGTGTATATATATATATATATATATATATATATATATATATATATATATATATATATCACATCTAGATTTTAAAGACTTAATAGTGTGAACGTTTACACTCTGACACGCTATATATATATATATATATATATATATATATATATATATATGTATGTATATGTATATTTATATATGTGTGTGTGTGTTTCGACACATGAGTAACGAGGCACATTTTTCCCCCAGTAGGTTGCCATTTTTTCTGCGGTAGACCAAGGCTATAGAATCCTGCTATTTACCCATAGCTGGGAAGTGGGAGAAGAAGAGGATATATATATTTTTCAATGTTATTTGCACGTAAGTGAAAGTAATCGATTCGACTGGAATTCTAACTCGGCTCACCGTGACTGTCACATAATCAAGGATGGAAATAACTAACCCTTCTTGCCTGTCTGAATAGCGTTCAAAAGCGCCTATGCAGTCTTGTGGGTGATTAATTATTTTCAACTCTATAACCACTTCCCCATAGATTAAACGTTGCTAGCCGAATGCTACTCTATTGCAATTTTGTTTGCAAATGTCCGCACGAGCTAAATTCTTTAGTTTCACCAGTTCACACCTAAAACCCCGTGACACCTACACTGGGATGAATCACCATTTTCTTTGTATTCCATTAGTAAAGAGGAAGTTCCATTCGAACAGCTTCTTCCCAAGAACCGTTGCTTTGTGGAACAAACTGCCGAGAGCATCCTTCTTTGGTCGCTACAATCTTAACCTCTTCAGATCTTGTGTCAGCCGTTCAGTCAGTTATAGGCCATGCGTGACACACCCTTAGGCGCTCATGTAACTTTCGATACATGACTGACGAGGCAGATTTTTTCCCGCAGTAGGTTGCAATTTCTTTCTGCGGTAGACAAGTTGCCATTCAAGGCTATAGAACCCGGTCTGTCCTACTATTTAATAAAACACACAATAAAAAATCACTCTCATGCATAAAAACTTATATATATATATATATATATATATATATATATATATATATATATATATAAAACTTAAATTATTTGCTCTGGATTTCAGTTTTTCATATATATATATATATATATATATATATATATATATATATATAGCTGTGGGGTATAAGAAGAGGGTTCATACATGTCCCAAGGGGTATTAGCACGTAAGTGAATGTAAAAAGATTCGATTAGAATTCGTCTCTCCGATTTCTCAGTCCGAGCTGCTATGCGTTACGCCACGGTGCCTGCTGTGTCGAGTCGATTATCTCTCTTATATCTCTTCATAAACTGCACTTCTTACCTCCTCCTCTTACATTCCTACAAGGAACCTCATTCTGTAACGCTCTACCTTGAGTAGCTCTTGGGCCTTGTATTGGATAAAGAACTAGTAAATTATATACAGTTTAAAATCATTTTCTTAATTAAATGTAAATGACTCTAGGCACATATAAATGTCGGGAAAAAGCACACAAGAAAAAAACCTTCATACGCCAAGATGCATGCAGTACACACTCGTATTACACACAAGTAAACCTTCATACACACATACTTGTATATATATACAATCGTTCTTATATAAACGCGCAAACACGTGGTTTCTTTCTCTCTTTCTTTATTTCAACGTGCCCACACACGCATGCACCCTCCCGCAAAATGGGCGCGTGGGAATTGGCCATGTACCCTCAACGAAAACAAGTTAGTAACAAACAGAAACGGCCCCGTTGCTATCCAAGACTCCTACTCCAGCCGATGAATAAGACAATTTTTTTTTGAGGGCGGTGTGGAAGGGACTTGGCCATTGTGATTGATATATGACAAGTGTGCATCTGGTTGATGCCTTGCACACATGAGTTTTACTCTCGATAACGGAATTTTCAACCAATGACTGCAATTACACATTATCAATTCATGTATCCCAAGAGAGCAAAAAGAAAAAACAAAAAACTTTATGATTGAGAGAAGGAACCAGAGATTCATCTCGACATTTATAAGCCAACTTGTGGGTAAAAATAGTCATTTATTCAATTTGGTTATCGGGACGCTGTACAGACTTTAGGGATCTTGTTCTTATTTATTTTATTTTTTTTGCTGCGATTTTAAAACGTTTTGCTTTTCACTTTGTTGCCCTGATTTTGCTGGGCGTGTTTCTTTGAATTTGCTGGATTTTTATGACTTTGCTTCATTTCTTTTTTGTCATTTTGCTTTATTTCTTTTTTCGTTAACTTTGCTGCATTGATTTTTGTGACTTTACTTCATTTTCTGTAACTTTGCTTCTTTTCTTTTTTCGTTAACTTTGCCGCATTTCATTTTGTGACTTTACTTCATTTCTTTTTTCTGTAATTTTGCTGCATTTATTTTTTGTGACTTTGCTGCATTTCTTTTTGTGACTTTGCTTCATTTTTTTTGTTAACTTTCCTGGACTTCTTTTTTGTTAGCTTGCTTCATGTCTTTTTTGTTAACTTTTCTGCATTTCTTTTTGTGACTTCATTTACTTTTTCTCTGACTTTGCTGCATTTCTTTTTTGTGACTTTGCTTCATTTCTTTTTGTTAAATTTGTTGCATTCCTTTTTTCTGACTTTGTTTCATTTCTTATTTCTGTGACTTTTCTTCATTTCTTCATTTACTTCGATTTAGCTATGCATTTCTTTTTTGTGACTTTTCCTTTGACTTTGCTGCATTTCTTATTTTTCGATTTTGTTGTGCATTTATTTATTCTTTGATATTGCCTTGTATGTCTTTTTAACTTTGATTTTGCTGAATTTCTTCTTTTTTTTAACTCTGTCACGTTTTACAGATTCTTCGTCTTAGCAAATGGAACGGTGCAGCAAGCAAATTGCCAATTGCAGACAGCGAATGTGGTATTCCAAAAAGTGTTAAGAAACATGGAAATTTCGTTAGAAACTAAAAGAAGGGTACTGTAATATCAGTTTTCCTATATGATAGTGAATACAGAACAATCTCCCCACATACAATGAAGACACTGAAGCGATAGAAATGTTGTTCTACAGAAGGATGCTGAGAATACCACGGACCGAACATGTGAGAAACGACAACATTTTACAGTCAATGACAACAAAAAAAGGACGCTCATTCTTAACAGCAAGAAAAGATAGTTGAAATTTCTAAGGCATATAAAGAGGAAAGTGTGCTTGAAAATCTGACAAGAAGACACGATTTATAAAGAGCTATTAAAAAAAAATAATATCGTTTTTTGACGTATTTTTAACAGGAAATAGTGGAGAGCCTTGATAGCCTACGTCCTGAAAGTACACCGCACATAGAAGAATAAATATTTATCCTCTTTTATCCCGATTTACAGTCTTCAATCAAAATTTAATTCAATTTATTTTATTTAAAGATGACAAACCATATCTCGTATTAATGATCTGACTCTAAAAAGTTCCTTTTACCAAACCTGCTCTTTTTATTGAATTTAAAATGTTTCTTTTACCAAACCTGCTCTTTCAGCTGACTCTAAAAAGGTTACCCTTTACCACACCTTCTCTTCCAGCTGACTCTAAAACGTTCCTTTTACCAAACCTATTCTTTCTGTTTACTCTAAAATATTCCTTTTACCAAACCTGCATTTTCAGCTGACTGTCAAAAGGTAATTTTATCAAACCTGTTTTTTCTGTTGACTCTAAAAAGCTCATTTTACCAAACCTAGTCCTTTTTGCTGAATTATGGAATCAAATGCTTAAATGATCCTTAGCTTTGCCACGGCTCTTGAGTCACACAGAAAACTTATTAAAATCCTAATAGGGTTGTAAAGCATTTGCTTAAAACGCTATATTGCACGGGATTCATCTTTTTTGTGCTTCTTTAGTGCTACGTTCAGCTTTGAATTCAGTGTTTTCCTTCTCTTAGACCAGTTGCCACCCAAGGTTATAGAACCCAGTCTGTCTTACTCATTACCCATGAGGGATAAGAGCTGTATTTATCCCTTTCCCAAGAATATCAGCATGCAAGTGAATACAATGAAATCAACTGGAATTCGAACTCGGCTCTCCGATTCCTTAATCCAGTCCATTGCTCCACCGTACCTCCTCTAAACTCTCTGTCCAACTCCATATTAGGACATAAACTCATTAGGACGTCATTCACAAACTTATTTACTATTTTTTATTTGTCCCTTTATCTTTTATTTGTCGATTTCTATCTTCATTTTTCTTTTAATTAAATTCTTTATTGTTGTCTTCATCTTTATTGTCATGTTCACAACGTTTCGGTCGTTGTACGATCCTGCCTCCTTCAGGTGATTTGAATTTCGAACTGGACATTTTATTTCGTCGACCAGGATAGATTGTTCTAGTTCCACGTGCCATGCCTCTTCCGGATGTCTCAGTTATCTCCCTTCAAATCAACTCTTCAAGTTTTTTTTTTTTTTTTTTTTTTTTTTGTAGAACAGAGAGTGACAGGTATAGTAAACGAACATTACAACTGAGAGGATGTTGCGGAGAGATATGACCTTTCATACACTGAAGAGATATGACACATGAAAGATGAGTCCAATGCAATATAGCGTTTTAACCAAATGCTTTACAGACTCATTAGAATTTTAATAAGTTTTCTGTGTTACTCAAGAGCCGTGACATGAAGAATTTGTCCCGATAGTATTCGAACTCATAGCGAAAATGTCGACATGTCTATACGTTTGCGTGCAATGGGGGAACGGTAAGGCCCATCTGAGACTAGATAGAGAGTTAGAGAAAATACCTTAGAGTGTTTCAATTCGTGCGAATGTGCTCAAGGGTAAAAGAAGATCATTTGTTAAGGTCAAAAGAAGGGAATAATATTATGAATAATAATAATAATATTATGGAAAAGAAAATTCAGTCAAAATTCTGAGAGACTATTTGTAAGAGTAATTCTTCAATTCATTCGGTAAATTAACAATGTGTTCTTGTGTTCTTTCCTTCATTTTTTAATCATTTCGCCCAAGAAAGGCGATAAAGCCACTAAGATATAAGGTGTTACTGTGTGTAAAAGAATGAGAAAAAACATTAAAGAGAGACGCTAATAAAAGAACAGAAATTAACCGCTTCACCGCTAATGAATTTAGAAAAACAGTTTCATTTTCCGGTGATTTTTTTATTTATTTATTGTTAATGTAGAAACTAACAAACTGAAACAGCTTTAAGTAATAGAACGTCGGCTAATATCTTTACAAGATGTATGAGTTGACAATTGGACGCGTTTCAAGCTCAGAAGGGCATAAAATGAATCAAGATCCATTAAAAAACCTAGGCACCTTGAAGTAACGAGCGGTGGCTAACACATCTACCAGACGTATGAGGTGACAATTAAACTCATTTCAACCTCAGAAGGTCATGAAGAGAATCAAGATCGATTAAGAAACTGAGGTACCTTGTAGTAACGAGCGTTGACTAACACATATACCAGACGTATGAGTCGACAATTGGACGTGTTTCAAGCTCAGAAGGGCTTAGAATCAAGATCGCTAATTAAACACGTCTGGTAGTGGATTTTGAACTTTATGTTCTGGACGTGTCTGAAAAAAGACACTTTCGGGGAAAAACGTATATACACGATTACCCCAAGATAGGGGTTAATGAGACATAAATGATCGTCGATATTGATTTGAAATTTGTGAATTTCGCAAGCGAGATCTGCGAGAGTACAAAATATTAGGATAGAACGGATAGGTCTATATTCCGTTATGAAAAAAGATAATGATATAAACGAAAAATAACCACGGTATTCCACACATACATACATACATACTCACACGCATACAAACACACACAAAAAGAGAGAAAAATCAACTTAACACCAATAACTAGCAAATAAATTAAATTTTAACTGTGTATACAAATAACGAAATTGAGAAAACCCACAGTCAATTGCTAATATCTCCTGAGGAGTGGACGGAACGATTAAAAAACGTTCGTCTAGGAAGCTCGAGTCGAGGTGCTGAATATAACATCAATAAGTGACAAATTTATTTGTATTAATGCTATATATATATATATATATATATATATATATATATATATATATATATATATATATATATATATATATATATTGTGTGTATTTAGGCAGCATCTTTTCATTGATACACTTTTATCGTTGCTTAGAAATTATCTATGTAAACAATGACAGACTATCATCACTGTCTTGTCCGTATATTGTTTAATATGTTGTAATTGACATCTTTGATAATGGCTTAAGTAAGCCGAAAGCTTAGATTGTATTAAAAAAAATATGGATCAATATTGTCAATTTCTTTCTTCGTTCAACGATAATGTTATTAAACTTATCAGATGTTACGAAAAAATTTTACATAAAATAAATAGACAACACTTGTCTATAATATTTAATGAAAAGTGTATCAATATATATATATATATGTATATCGGGAAAAGGGTATAGTTGATCCAACGAGAGAAAAATGTGGGAAACCGCAAATGTTTTTGGTTATAATGTGGATTTGTTTTAGCAGATTTATTAGATTCTATTCTTCATATTTCTACACTCAATTCCACATTCTACTTCAGAAGTTACACCCCAAAATCAAATTCACCCAAGAATAAATTTTAACGAATTACCATTTTTAGATATAGTCATTAGAAATAGAAATAACCACATGATCACAGATACCTATCCCAAACCTACAGACACCCAACAATATCATCATTTCAAGAGCCATCACCCCAAAAAGCTGTCTGAAATCAATACCCTATTCCCTAGCACTATAATAACCGACAAACACCTCTGAAAAACCCGCCTATATAGATCTCCAAAAAAACGCGTCTACCCCACAACGCTAATAAACAAAGGTTTTGTACTACCGGAAAAATACCTCTAGACCAACCACGAATTCTAAAAAAAAAAAAACCTAAGGTCAAACAAGCCTTATCATATGTCTCAACATACAATAAGAATTATTTACAGAAATTACAGAATGAGAAAATGAAAAATATACTAAAACAACCAAAATAATTAAAAGCAAGCTCCAGTCTAAAAACGTGAAACATATATTAACCTCATCCAAATTTAAACAACAGAATTTACCAAATGCAACACAAAAGATGTGTGTGGTTTGTTTGTGATGTCATTATAGAAGTGAACTTCTACACTTTTGAAAGCCCCACAACTACATTCACAATAAATAAAAATTTAAACTGCCACTCCAAAAATGTGATCTATGCTCTCAAATGCACAAAATGCAAAAAGTCATATATAGGCATCAGACAGAATTGCCCTCCACAAAAGCAGCATCAAATTACCCGACAACAGAAAACACTTTGTATCGCAACACATCTACAAATGCAATCAAGACAAATTTAAAATCATGCCAATATACCAGACAACTACTATTTCCTACAAATTCAGGGAAAAAAAACTTCATAGACAAATTTAAACCAGCACTGAACAGATCATAACCCCCCCCCACACACACACACATGTACACACAGCATGCACACATGATGGCCAGATACACTTGTCGGACCGCACACATACATACGCGTAGGCACGCGCAAACAGGTATCCATGGAGAACAAAAATATATATACATACACTGGCAAAAACACAGCATACTTAAAGGTACACACACAAACACAGGAAGAGTGTGTATGTGTTGGATGGGTATGTATCTATTTGTGTATGTGTATATACATATGCATATATGTGTATGCTAATTCCTTATTATAAGACAGTATATACATGTGCAGGCTAACTCGCGCATACATACACAGATAGGAAGACGTATGTCATCAACAAATCTATCATCAACATATCTCATACAAAACCTAATTGTTTCATTAACACTTAGGCAGAAATTCAATTTTGCCAACAGTACAGAAAAGAGGTCAAAGATCGCTAACAAGTACAGAAAATGAAAAATGTGACATTAAAAGAAAATAAGGAAATTTTATTCCTTTTAAAAATTTATTCTTTTTATTTGCCTGAAGAAGGTCACAAGACCGGAAACCAGTGTAGCAGGATCATGAAGAATAAAATATAAAATATATACTGAAACAAATCCACATTATAACCAAAAACGTTTGCGGTTACTCTCTTTTATTATATATATGTCGAGAGAGAAGAATATAATACAAAGGAGAAACCCAAGAAATTTAAATAGAAGATTATGTAAACACAAGCACAACTTTATGTGTGTCGCAACAAGACGTTTAAAGATTGCATTCCTGGAACGAATGGATTTTTAGCGTGGAAAAATCATGCCATAATAATCTACCGAAAAACACACCAGCCACTGATAAGGAATTGGAGTCTGTGGTAGTTAATGGACAATATGCTCCGACCGTTTCTTTTTCATTAATTGACAATATGTCCCTATCGTTTTTTGTTATCGTTTCTTTTTCATTAATTGACAATATGTCCCGACCGTTTCTTTTTCATTAATTGACAATATGTCCCGACCGTTTCTTTTTCATTAATTGACAATATGTCCCGACCGTTTCTTTTTCATCAATTGACAATATGTCCATATCGTTTCTTTTTCATTAATTGACAATATGTCCCGACCGTTTCTTTTTCATTAATTGACAATATGTCCCTATAGTTTTTTGTTTTGTTTTTTTCATTAATTGACAATATGTCCCGACCGTTTCTTTTTCATTAATTGACAATATGTCCCGACCGTTTCTTTTTCATTAATTGACAATATGTCCCTATCGTTTCTTTTTCATTAATTGACAATATGTCCCGACCGTTTCTTTTTCATTAATTGACAATATGTCCCGACCGTTTCTTTTTCATTAATTGACAATATGTCCATATCGTTTCTTTTTCATTAATTGGCAATATGTCCCTATCGTTTTTGTTTTTTCATTAATTGGCAATATGTTCCTACCGTTTCCTTTTTAGTAATTGACAATATATTCCTTATATTCACTTACGTGCTAAAAACCATTGGGAAAAGTAGGAATCCTATTCTCCACACCAATTATGTTTAAAGAACAGGACAGACTTTCGTGGCAATTGGTCTTGGAGAAGGACAACTCTGAATTGAAAACCTCATCCTCTTAGTTGGGGTTTGTGCACTAGGCTAACAATCTACTCACTTAAAAAAAAATAAACTGGCTTGTTATAGAAACCGCAACGATATCTTGAAGCCTTATATTCCTCAAGGAATTTAATAGATAAATATCTCCCAAAAATAAAATACTTATAATTTACTTATTAACTATAATTTTTAAAAGAAATGGATATGAGAGGAAAGCCTTTAGCATGAAGTTTTATTTAAAATTCGATATGGGCACCAGATTTGGCTACTGGCTTTTAGTGTCGCCCAGGAAATGCGTTAACGGATTTCACCAGGAACTCTTGTGGTATGGAAGACATAACTTCCTGTATTTGCCTTGCAAGTTCTTCAAAGTCTTTGTTTGGTGTCGTAGACTTGATCCTGTGACCAACCTTCAAAGAGAAAACTTACAGGGTGTTAAGTCAGGATTCCTGTCTGGCAACTCATACATGAAATTGGGAGAGACTCTTCAATCACCCTGTATATTATTTATATCATTTTACTTGTATTAGTTATATATATATATAGGAACTTACTTAAAATAAATAGACAAAAAAACGAACCCAAATAAATAAAGTAAATAATAAACAAATTAGCAAACCATTATGACCAAAATATTAGTTAGACTAAAAAATCGAACCAAAAATCGGACGAAAAAAAAATACCCATAACTGTTATATAACGATAAAAAAAAAAAATAAAAAAAATAATAATAAAAATAAAAAATAAATAAATACTACGTTACTTAAAAATCGAAAACCGAAAAGAGAAAATATGCAAGTAAAATAAATTGACCTAAATTCATCCAAGTAAATAAGTAAACAAACCAACCCCGATAAAGTTACCGTTAGAAAAAACAAATAAAGATAATCAACCCAAATAAACACAAATTAAAAACTGTTCCTGCCAAAATAATAGTTAGAACAAACTACAACAATCAACCCCAAAATCGAATAAATAGCTTTAATTAAATTCTCAAACCAAAACAAAACTATTAAATAAGTGATATAAACAAATTTTTACTACGTTAATAAAAACACCGATTAAATAAATAAAAATAAAAAAATAAATAAATAAATAAAATAAGAAACAAAAAATAAAAACAAGCAAAATAATTTAAGCCAAATAAATAAATAAACGACTTACGGTAAAATAACCGCCATAATAGACTACCCACAATGCACCACTGACCCGTATATATATAAATAGCCGAGAAAAATAACAGCACACGTGACCAGACGATTGCATATAGCATGAAACAGACTGTCGCCTCTAAGTGTTGACTTCTATGTTCACTTTTATATCTATATATATATATATATATATATATATGTATATATATATTACTAGACTGTGTAATATAGAACTATACATACATATATATATATATATATATATATATATATTACCCAGTCTAGTAAAAAATATTACCGAACCAGGTAAAACCACTACAAAATTTATCTGGTTTGATATCAAATCATCTGCAAAAAGTACTTAATGTCCGTGTGGGTAAATTTTGTACTTATTGTACACTTTTGAAATAATTTAGCTAAACGTATATCTGAGGACATATATACAAGTGCGTGCTTAGACGTGCAACCTGCAGCAGAAGAGGAGGGAGATTTCGTTGTAAGCCTACGTTGCACAAATCCTGGTACGAGGTCATGGTTTATGTGATTTTTCAGAAAAATTGCTCCCTCAGCAACACCCCACCTCGGGTTGCTTTAGGTACGGGTAATGATCTGAATACCCTACCAAAGCAGAAGTGCTGCCTGTTGGGATGCCCCACACACCTCTGGGTCTCGAGCTAGTATCAGTTTTGAAGCTACCTGGCCAAGGGTGGGGACGGTAAGATGTTAACAGAAGATGATAGAAATATAAACAGTATTTGTCAATCTGAGACATTATCATAATTTTCACAGTTTGTTAGATGGAATGACATACTGATATACCTGAGGCTTTATAAAACGAAAACAAAAGTCAGCCCCACTGTTTCCTGCAAAGAGAATTGGTTTACGTTACGAACAAATGGTTTAAACTACAATAAGTGATTTGTCATGTTTAAAACTACCATAAGCGAAGATGGCAGTTGGTTAACATGTGTTGTTCTTCACGATAGAAAGCAAAGGCTGTAAAAGTTATCATTACGGAAGTATTGCAAGGAATAAGCAAATAAAAAAAAAAAATTAAAAAAATCGGCAGAGCAAACAAAGATAAGGAATAGGTTATGAGAAGGCTGAACATCAAAAAGGTACACAGAAAAATTACTGTTAAAACAAACCGAAACGAAGGTAACAAAGCTACTAAGACGCAAGAGGGAGGTTACTGAATATGAGAAAATAAGAGAAAAAGAAGCTATAATTTAAAGAGATAGAGAGCAATAAATGAACAGGAATTAAGAAGACAGAAGATAACAGTCGACATTGTATTTAAATTTTGAAGATCAAACTTGACTGGAAAAAAAGAAATCTGAAGAGATCCCCACACGCGAGAAGTACTATAGAAGAAACTGTTAGCATAGAACTTGCGGTTACATCTAACTATATCAACTGTAAAAGGATGTGACTTGCCACCAACCTTTTTTTTTTTTTTAAGCATTTCACCCCAAGGAAGGCAGGAGTGCCACTAGCACGCATGGAGTTACAGAAAGTGAAAGTGAGAGAAAAAAAGTGGGTGTAGGGGGATTGAAAGGAAAAAAAAGGGACAGGGATCAAGGTAACAGAAGATGGCGATTGACGTTGCATTTAAATTTTTGAAGATTTTAGTTATCAGAGAAGCAAGTGAGGGGAAGTAAGTTCCAAGGCCAAGAAGTGTGAGAAAAGAAACTGCTGGAGTAGAAGTGGCGGTAAAATGTAACTATTTCAACAGTTATTGGGTGGGACCTAAATGCCAATCTAGTAGCAGGCTTAAATTCTAGTTGTCGAGGCACTAGGGAAAAAAAGCTCGTCAGAGCAGTTGCCATGAAAATATTCGTAGAAAATACATGGAATTCATATTACGTCTGTGAGAGTGACTATAATATCAGTCTATATTTCTGAGATGAGGTATTATGGGCACTATTTACATAATTCGGACTATTGTCCTCATCTTTGTTGCCATATTTATTAGAACGTTTCGACCGTTGTACGCTCCGGCCTTCTTCAGGCGGTAGGAATCTCGAACGGAACCCTTTATTTCGCTCACTGGGGTAGACTGTTCTAGTTCCTCATGTTTAATGGATGTCAGTTATCAGTTATTTTCTTTTAATTCCCCTGTGATAGTTCTCCACTGCCTTAACCGGGTATTGAACTCACACTCCTTGGGTCTTGTCACTGGATCTAACTAACGCCTTTATCTAATGTACCATGTGCCCTTGAAGAGTTTTATTATTTGTATGAAATCAGTTTTGCCGTATTAAATGATCATTTTATTATATTTTTTTTACATTAAGTTTTTACCCTGTACAACTCCCGGGGGCTACTCAAGATAGAGAATTATTTTAAGAGTTAGTTTATATGGATACGATGGAAATCTAACGGTTAGCTCTTGACTTGAACACATTAAGATTATAGTGATCGGGGAAACATCCTCTTGGGAGTCTGTTTCATAGGGCAGTGGTTTGCGGGAAGAAGTTGTTTGAGTGGAACTTACTTCTGGTCGATGGAATACGGTTTAGAATTTTTTTAAAGTTCTTACAAAAATAAATAAGCAGACTGGGCGGAATCAGATCGGGGTAGATTGGAATTTTTAAATTAAGAAAAGGGAAGATACGTTTATCAGAGATCCAGGAGTTTACGCTCTTTATTCTTATCACATTGGGTTTGTAACTATGTTCTGCTTTTTTTTCTTTCTTTTTTTTTTTAAAGCATTTCACTGCAAGCAAGGCGGGAGTGCCACTAGCATGCAAGGGGTTACAGAGAGTGAGAGCAAGAGTAAAAAGGCGTGTTTGAGTAAAGGATATAGCGAAGGACAGAGATCAGGACCGTGACATCGGAATATGTCGATTGACATTACATTTGAATACTTTAGCGATCAGGGAAACAAGTATGAGAAAGGGAGTTCCGCTGTCGGGAAGTTTGAGAGAAGAAGATGCTGGAGTAGAAG
>OZ010603.1:3033700-3061200 GCA_963932145.1 Acanthosepion lycidas
ATGTAAATAAATATATAGAAAATTCTGTCTGTATGTCTGAGACCCCTCTAACTTAAGCCACACTTGTCCTACACAGACATATTATATCTTTTTAGAATCAGGATGATCCTAGGATTGAAAATCTGCCCTTCATTTGGGGCTTGAACATCCAGCTTTGGGATTTGTGTCTGGATGAGTAAGGATAAGTTACAAATTCAAATTTTAAAATAACTGAAAAAAATTAGTGATTTTAAAAGTTTTTTTTTTTTTTATTTATATTGAGTTTAAAGTAATATAAACACTTTGTGAACATAAAAAATTGTTTTAAATTCAGTTTGAAATATCTCCGAAACTTTGTCAATTGAAAAAATGAATTTTATTTCTTCAAAATCCCAAGGAATCAGAGTTAAAATGAAAGGTTTTGTGGTGTGAGGTTGAAGTTCAGCAGAGTTTGTGATTTGAAGAACTCAACTCAATTGAAGTTTCACGGAGTCTGTGATTTGAAGAATTTCATGGTTGGACTGAATTTGAATTTCAGCCCAAATTTGAGTTTGGGCCAAAATTGGACTTTTGGCCTCAATTGATCTTTTTGTCAAAATTAGACTTATAGCCTGAATCAGATTTAAAGTGAGATTTTGGAGTGAATTGATGAATTCAAAGTTATTTCTTCAAAATTATCATTGCTGTTTTCAAAGCTGGAGCTGAAGTCCCTTTAGTTTTAGGCTGGAGGCCCAATTAGCCCGACACAGAAATTAGCTTAAAAGTGCATCTTTTAAGCTGGTAATAAAAAACGAGTAATCTTAAAAGTTTTTAATTTATGTTGAGTTTAAATAAACACAAAAACTTAGTGAAATCATTTTTTTTTTTTTTGTTTTAAATTCAGATTAAATATCTCCAAAATCTTGTGAATTGAGAAAATCAATTTTATTTCTTCAAAGGAATTGGAGTTATAACCCGAATTAGAATTAAAGTGAGGTTTTGAAGATGTACAGAGTGAATTGAGGAATGTTATTTCTTCAAAAAATATTGCTGTTTTCTAAAATGGGTCATAGGTTCCTTTAATATGGGTTCAGAGTTTCAGCAGGAGCTATACTTGGTCGGCCGTCGGGACTCATACATATATAAACATATGTGGGCAATAATAATTTTTACCTATCATAATTTTGCACAAACCCCACCACACGTATATACATACATGCGAAGAAATATTATTCAGCGGAAAAATAAAAATATGACATGTATACATTCACGAGACATTCACGAGACATTCACGAGACATTTTCGCCACACTTCCAATCTTTAAATTTCAACATACAAATGCGTATGTATAGACACAACATCACCCGTATATATACATATGTCATATCCGAAACTGCCCACATGTGTTTATATATGTATGAGTCCCGACGGACGACCAAGTATGTATATGTGTCTGCATACATCGATGTTTGCGTCAGTACGATGAAAAAACGACGAAGTTTCCCCCACCACTTCCACAATAACACCAATACACGCAATCTACATGAACCCAAATTTTTAAAAAAATTAATCAGTTTGTCTGACGATCGCTAAAGCGTGAAACCCAGGGTCACAAACTCACATCTATCCAAGCAAATATGTTAGCTCTATCTCTGATATTGAGCGCTTTCTAATCAGTACCGCGCATATAATATATAAATAATTATATATATATATATTTATTTATATTTATATACACACGCTTTTCACACACACACACACACACAAACACACACACACACACGCACGCATATATATATATATATATATATATATATATATATATATATATATATATATGCACGTTTCATTGAATATAACAGACAACGTGCTTTGATTTCATTTTTTATACAATTTCTCATGTGATCTTATAATTTTTTTTCTTTTCGGAGGATAAATTATATAAAATCTGTCCAATTATTCCTTTTATCCGATCGTTTTCGGCTATACGTTTAACTATTTTCAAGGTTAAAATAGTTTAACTGTTAACAAGAAATAGATAGATGTATGTATTTATATAATGTTTTCATTTTCAAAACACGGTCAAGATATTGTGGCCATGTTCATAGTTGATATTATTGAGTGTTAGATTTTTTTTTTGTTTTTATAAATAAGGCTTCCATTATTTTTAGCCTTTTATAATAAACAAATGTAATAGCATTGTCTACATGTAAAAAAGGCTAAAAAGAACTGTTTCACACACGCATATATATATATATATATATATATATATATATATATATATATATATATATATATATATATATATATATATATATATGGTTCTTGAATGGACTTTGAAGATGGAAGCCAGTGTATGAATGCTGGTACCATTACTGAAGACCTGAATAATCTTTTTTCTTTCACTATTGCTTAGTTAGGAAGACACAGTGAGGTCGAAGCAAAATTAATTTAACCTGTTGTATTTCTAGCTGAATAACGGAAATGGTTTTTCAGTAATCCTTACGACAAATGATGTCAAGATGACTGAAAACCTGGAAAAATGAAATTCTTTTTTAGATATTCAACATTTTGGAAGATAGATAATTATTCTATGCTGTTACACCATTTGAACAACGTTGCTGTTACGCCGGGTAAGCATTCAAATTTGAGTTATAAAGAAAAAGAAAATACTTGATATTGACTGACATTATATATTCACTCCCCCCAGAAATGGCAAAATTTACTGGTAGAACCATATAACAAGCGATTCAAGACTTTTCTTTCTTTATAAAAGAACTGTTTCACATAGCAGGACCGAAGAGTCGAATCGAGTCCAGAGTGACAGAATAAAAACTTGTAGGTAACCGGAAGAGTCAGGGTGAGGTAACAGCGTTGTAGGAGTCACAGTGAGCGAGCACGTAGACTCAGTAAGAAGTCATACAGCGATACTTCAATACCAAAGACTGTATATATATTTTGCTACTAACCCGTATTCCTGGAACTACTAACCTGCATTACCAGTTTGTATTATGACGTTAATACATTATTTTCATATATTCATTCCTGGCGTTTGTTATTTATTGGTACCGGATTTCAACCGGGAATCCACAACATATACCAATTAGGATTGTTTTTTACTTCTTTTCTAATGATATTTTAATAGCATTGTAGGATTACCACTTATTTGCCAGGAGACTTCTCTTATCGCTCACTATGTGGCGTTGTATAAGGCAGTATAAAAGAAAAGAACACAACTACTCTTTCTCGTCTTTCCTCGCCTAAACGACAAGATGGAATAACAGGACATGTCTTGTTTCCTCTTCAAAGAGTTTTCTTAGCCCCTAAGCAAACCACGGATATTCACGCCATTTCTTATTTCTGTTGTTATGTATATAAGTATGTATGTAATCAATGTAGATAAAATAAAGAGCGTTATTCTCTGGTTAATGTGTTATAAAAAACGCTTTCTTCATGGGATAAGTCGTTTAAGTGCAGTGTTCCTTGCTTGGATATACCGAGGCGAGCTCGTAAAAAAAAAAATAAAAAAATAAGTAAAAGTCTATCAAATGTCAATAAACTCCAGAGAAAGCATTTCCTCCCGAATTGTAATTTAAGCACCAATCCTAACAAAAATAATTTTATAAATGTCAGAACAGAATGTCTACGATGGTTTTGATTGAAAACTGGTAAGCCAATTATTTATGCACTACAATAGAATTATTTACTCATTTTATATACGGACTGTTATCCTCATCTTTGTTGTTATATTAACATTTCAGCTTTTGTTCCCTCCAGCGTCCATCAGGTGTATATCGATCCTGTTAACCTACAAGGAATTCCGAATTAAACCCTTTATTAAATCTACGGGGCTAGACTGTTCTCGTTCCTCTTCCCAGCTGAAATGTTAATATAACAACAACAAAGATGAGGATAACAGTCCGTATATAAAATGAGTAAATGATTCTTTTGTAGTGCATAAATAATTAACGGTTTTGTTTTGGAAATGACTGAATAGTGAGTTCAATCCTCACTATGTCCTCTGCATCTACGACTATTCTCAAGTATTTAAAAATTAGCTGCTCTGTCAGTGAAGGAATCTGGGGGTAGGGAATGGTTCTCTGTTTTGAAAAATGTGTGTCACACTGACAGACTGGTATTCGCATTTATTTATATAGATTTACGATTTTTTTTATTCATTTAATCCGGACCAGATGTGACAGCAATATTCAATGCATGGAAAAAGGGCACCCTTATCAAGATAAGATAGATTATATGGAGGAAAATTGTCTAGCATGCTACAGTGAATCAATTTTCTTAGCTGCAAACTGATCTCTATTAATCATCTGAGAGAACGATTCCCCACCCCCAGATCCCATCACTGACAGAGCAGCTAATTTTTAAATACTTTAGAATAGTCGCAGATGTGGTGGACATAGTGAGGATTGAACTCACTATTCAGTGATTTGCAAAACACGACCGTTAATTTTACTGCAAGATAGCAAGTGTTTAAATTTTGTTAAGTCCGTACAGTGACTTAGGGCTATTTTTCATCATAGATGAAAAATATAGTTCTAAGTTATTGCGTCTACTTGGCATCACGTTTTCAACTGACTTGAAGTGTAGCGACTACATGAATCAATAGCTGCATCTACTGCATGGAAATTTGATCCACTGTGTTGTGCCAGAAATGTTTTCTCTTCAGACTCCATCTTGCACATTTATAAATCTATCGTTCGTTCGTGTATTTTTACTGACGCTTCAGTCACTTTCTCACCAACGTGGCGTGGCTTCCCTCTGTCTTTTCTATAGATAATTTTATGCTAACTATTTTGACGAGCCTTTTGCCCTGGTGCCCCAAATACGTGAATTTAAACGTGCTACTAGATTGGCATTTAGGTCCCACCCGTTTACTCTTGAAATAGCTAAATACAACCATCATTTCTACTTCAACAGTTTCTTTTCTCGCACTTCCCATCGGTAGAACTCCATTCCGTTTACTTACTTCCCTGATAAGTACAATCTTCAAAAGGTTAAATGCAATGTCAATTGTCATCTTCTATCTTCTTGAATTCCGTTCATCTTTTGTCCTTTCCTCAGTTCTCCCTATATTCAGTCTCCTTGTAACCCCGTGCGTACTAGCAGCATTTCCCCCTTGTTTGGGGTGAATTGATTTTAAAAAGAAATGCTATATTTATGGCTCAATATCAGTAAATATCATGTAAATATAAAAGTGAACATTGAAGTGAGAAGAAAAAAAACAGTGGGTACAGCCTGTTTTATACTTGAACATAATTTTCAGGACATTTAAATGTGCGACGGATAAATTGTCGTCTAAATTACTCAAAAATGAAAATAACACAAACATCTCATTTTAACAGATAGAATTTACCAAAATTACACAAAAATAACTTGTAATACTAAAGAGTAAATTTATTCAATAAAATCGCCATTGTCTTCAACCACGGCAACTCTTCTGGACGATATTCTTGTTTAATTTGGTGAATTCTGTCATAATCTTTGCCCTCAGTTCATGTTCAACTGCGCCCCGCACATAATAATCATGGGGGTTGCAGTCTGGGGAGTTAGGTGTACAAATATAAGGGGTGATGTGGCATGCTGCAGAATCCTCTTGAGCCAGGGTAGCATTACCTCCTCCTAACGTCTCATCTGAAAACCTGGAAAATAAATAAAGATATTAAAGTTTTTGTAGGATGGACGATTATACAATTGCACAATATGGACAATTTTCCAGTTACACCCGGTATATATACATATATATATATATATATATATATATATATATATATATATATATATATATATATCGAGAGAGAAAGAGGGGAAACAGACAGATAACGAGAGAGGAACACAGATAGATAGATAGATAGATAGATAGAGAGATAGATATAAAATAAGGTTAAGTACCTTTTATCCGAATTTTCCAAATCTGAAATCGAATAGTCACTCTATATTATAAAAGCAAAGCACTATTCAGTGCTTGTTAATTTTTTAATGAAAAACTTGATCGAAATGTTCAGTTGTCACGTTTCCCTCTCTCAAATTTCTCATAATCGCTCCAACAAGAAATAAGTAACATTATTTGCTATGAAATTCTTTCTTTGAGGAAACCATTTCATGCCAGAAGTCCCCCAAACTGCTGGGTAGAACTACGAAAGTGCGTTTTTGATTAAGAATATTGCAAAACTGTCACTTAGAATGGTTTCTCGCGTCTAGACTCCCCATTCTCTTTACTCATCCCTTGAATTCTGTCTGGGATTACATCCACGGTGCCCATGAATTCCAAAGATTTTGATCCGAATGATGGCAATGCTCACACAGCGAAGAAACCGACGCCGTATTTGTATGTGAAAACGTAAACCGTAGGGAGAGAAAACGCGATTGAATATAATTACTTAAGGCTGTAAATTATACGATGCTTTTGCCGTGATGCACTGAGGTGGAAATGTTAAATTTAATACTCACAGACCTGTCAGCGTAGGCGTTGCAGATTTTTCTGAAGACGATGCAGAAGCTCGTTCGGTGAAGTACCAAGCCGTAAGCAGTATAAAAAATTGCATTTTTATAACGCTGTATATATCTGTCGAATAATTTATTCCACTTTCATCGAATTTCATTTTGAGTGTGTATTTTTTTTAGTTTTATTTTTTGCAATTATTTGTGGAGAAAAAAGTAACATTTATGGTATAAAATCTTTATACAGGTAACTAAAGCCGAGTAAGAGACCGCGTTTTTGCGTCAATATCAGCCAGGACGCTCGCAAACACAGGATAATTCAAAAGGCCTCACCTTCATCCAAGAGATGGATTTCAAATAATGTTCCGAAATTAGATTACATTACAACGGTGGAAAAGTCATTGTAGCCGAAACACCAACACAGCATCGATATATATATATATATATATATATATATATATATATATATATATATATATATATATATATATATCGAGAGAGAGAGAGAGTGTGTGTGTGTGTGATAGATAGATAGATAGAGAGAGAGAGAGAGGAGAGAATCTCTACACCTTTAAGAAATTTTAAAATTTAAAATTTTGTGTCGTATTCAATAATGCGTACATGTATATATATATATATATATATATATATATATATATATATATATATACATATATATATATATATATATATATATACATATACATATATATATATATATATATATATATATATATATATATATATATATATATATATATATATATATAATATTATTTGATAAATCCAAAGAGAGCTCAATGTATGAACAGAGCAAAGATAATAATAATAATAATGAAAGCAAACATACGAAGTTTATGAGGGCACATGATCAGATATAATGGACATTCATTTTCTGTTATATTTAACAATATATATATATATATATATATATATATATAGATAGATAGATAGATAGATAGATAGATAGATAGATAGATAGATAGATACACACATACACACAATATTTGGACAAAACGCTGGTATGGGTTTCCGGCAAAATTGGCGCATTCTAGGATTGTCTTCACTGGCCGATATTATGCAAAGGTCAGCTCTGTAACAAATGTGATTCTAACTTGGGGCTTATGTTCGGAACGCTAACATCTGCCACGCCCCATAGGTACTACCAAAGTAAAGCGATACCAAAAATTTAAATTGAATTTTCAAAAATGAAAGCACTTTTTTGGAGCTTTTATTTTCATTTTAATTTCAAATATACAACTTAAATTTAATATTTCCAATAACTAATTTAAATTGACTGAAAAAGTTTTTAATCGTTCAAAATCGATTATTTTATCCTTTTTTAATCATCTTTCAATTCACTTTAGTAAAAAAAATCTTTCAAAAATAAACTATATTTTTCTGAAACATTATATGAGGAATATTACATAATTTAAAGTGTAATTAATGTGATTTTAAATAAATTTTACTTACTTTCACTTAAAATAATGCAGAAATGTATTTTTTTACACGAACTTAGTTGTTTTCAATAAAGTGTTGAAAACTTTATTGACGACTTGACAGTTTTAACTAAATTTAACTAATTTTTTCTACGGGGGTCATCTGTAAAAATTACTTGACGAATATAAAGTGAGTGCCTTAACACACACACATACACACACACACACATACACAAAATACAGTCGTACAGAAACAGGGAAAATCTGTCCGGAAAATATCCAACAATATTGCCTAACGGTCATCAAGAAAGTCGAATTGGCATGCAGATTAGAAATAAGAGCCGAACCACTTTTCATAAGCTCGGATCCATTTCTTCTCCCCCAGCTATGGATTAAATAGCAGAAAAACTTGAATCTCTATCCACTTAAAGTAGAAGGCGTTAGAGAAGGAATTGTGCCGATTATAAAAATACGGAGCACGCTTAAAGGTTAACCGTGGACATAAAGAGTTTAAGATTGTAAAGATCTGTGAAGCGTCTTCTCAGAAGTCAGTTCAATAATATATCGGTCCTTTGGAAGAGGCTGTTCTAATGGAACTTGCTGGTAACCCAAGGCATACGAAGGGCATGAGGAAGATTCGCCACTGTGTGCACGGCATGATGCATTCTACATGTTAATGTCTGAACTGGAAAGATTGGATAGAGCCTATTGGGCAGTTCCAGATTTTTTCAAAATATATTCTGAATTCAACACCATTCCACTAACTTGCCCAACATTCCATACAAAATCATAGATGATGAAAAAGAAGCTGTGGAGAGTCCTATTTGCATACATCCTTGAAATATATGACTTAAAAAAACTTGAGTACCTAAGAAGTACTTCTCAAATGTTTAGAAAATATGACAATGAAAAAGAAAACTTACCGGAGCCCATATTTTCCACAGTTTTCTTCGAAGTACGAATTACAAAAAAGCGAAATTTAGTCAAGAAATAATAATCCTTTCCCTGGCACCAAGTTTACCCCTTCGTATCAATCCCGTGCCTTCCATTTTTACATTATCTCACCGAGTTAATGCTCAAAAAGGCTAGCGCTGTGAAAGTCCATACAACATTCAGTTTGTACATGTTGCACAATCATAACCTCTTAAAATCTAGAGTCAGTCCTTATGTATCCGCCATATCTTTGTGATCTTCACTTCCTATTTTACCCACTTGCGTTCATATCACAGAACGCATTCAGTAATGCACTACCTTGAGTGACTCTTAGCCTTTGTACGGGATGAAATTTAGTAAAAAATGAAAAATGTAAGTACTGCTGTATTTACCAGTGCATTTTTAATATAGAGTTGGACTGGGGAACCCAGGGAAATAGCTGAAAAGTGGTGCCGCTGGAGAAAAGATGAAGGAAATTCCTATCCGGGAACTGGACTTACTTAATCAAGACCGCATCTAGAAAACATCAAAATTTTTAAGCCCAGATCGACGAGAATATTAACGCCAATAATTCTTCGTACAATGACATTAATATATACCAATGAACTTCAGACACCATTAAAACACTTCTAAACTTTGCGATATCCACGAGTCACGATGTATGAATAAGAATTGAACATAGACTTAATTTTCCTTTATTTTATTTATTTTTATTTATTTTACCTAAGTTTAAGTATATAGAGGGGGGGGGTGAGGATTTAAAATAGGCCGCGCTAGAGTTAGTTTCGTCCAACACCGCATATTGCTACACAAACAATAAGTCGATTCATGTTTTTGGTTTATTTTGTTTTACGGTATATCAACACCTCAATGGGTCATTTAATGCCAACAACTTTTTTTTCCCTGGTAATATTTTTGCTTTTTCAAAAATCTTTTTCTGTCAATACCCCTTCTGAAAAACGTATAGCTGGTAATATTTTTTCAAAAAACGGATAGCTGGTAATATTATTTTTTCAAAAAACGTATAGCTGGTAATATTATTTTTTCAAAAAACGGATAGTTGGTAATATTATTTTTTCAAAAACATATCTGGCAACATTATTTTTCAGAGGTCTTGCCGTTGAACGTAATTTATCGTCTTACCCAGGACGCAATTCATGTTTTTAAATAGCCTCGTCAGATCTAGATAATCATATGGATGCCATTTATGTCCCCAACAACCGTTCAGAAAGATATAGCCCTAGTGGACTTAAGCTGTGACACTAGTGTGGTGTGGCTAGTGTGGTGAAACTGTGGCTCTATCTGTGGCCCAAGTGTCGGGAGGCTGCGTACTTAGTGTGGCGAAGGTGTGGACCTAGTTTGTCGAGGCTGTTGCTTTAATGCGGAGTCTAGATGTTTAACAACAACAATATCATTATTTATAATATTTAGATACGGTTTATTGCCCGTAACTTTGTTGTTTATCACGTTTCGGTCGCTGTATCATCCGGCCTTCGAAAACTGCTCGCCTATCCGGAAATATGAACTTATATAAGGAAAATAGCCCTTGTGTAAATAATATAAATAATCATATCCTCCTCACTTTAGAAATTAGGACAGTAATATTCACCATTATGAATTACTATATTAAAAACCGCCCGATCTGGCGGCAAATAATCTTGCTCCTTTGGGGAGTTCTTGATTGAATCTTCAGCTTCTTCAGAAGTTTGAGAGTCTCTAAGTCTTTGCATATTCTTAGCATTGGAAGCTCTCCTGGCTGCTGTTTGATCTGGGTTTTCATTTATACGGGACTTTCTTTTCCTCACTACAGCCTTGGCTCTTTTGATTGCAATCTGGTCCTCTGTTGCCGGAGATTCCATTTTACCGTAAGCGATAGGCAACAATAAACTATAGAACTCAAAATTGACCACTGCATTTAAGTATTTCATTAATATTTAAGCTAACCTTTTAAAAATTGAACCATACTTCTTCTGTCGCCACTTACTTAAAGACAATTTGGTGTACGTAGGTCTTTGCTTTAAATGCAAACAATTATTTTTATTTCATGTGTGACTTTCGCTGGATTTCGCAATTAATATCAACGTAAACAATCGTAGCAATGAAAACTTGCGAATTCAAAAATTCAAAATTTCAGCATTACGTGTCCGAATCTTTTTAATTTGCTCACGGAATCAGCCTGGTTGCAAAACGGTATGAAATGTTGGGATACGGCTTTTAGGAGTAAAGTTGAAAACAGGGACAATTTTATTTTGAAACATTGTAATTTGATAACAGTAATTTTTTCATGAGCTATTGAAGGTTAGAGAGTTGTGTCCCATTAAATGGTTTTATCAGTAGAAGCCAAGTTGTCAAAATCCCAAAACAATCGCATTAATGAAAACTTGGAAATCCAAAGGTTCCGGCTTGTGAGTCTGGATCTGGCCCGGGCTTGACTACAAAATGGTATCATATCTTGGGGTACGGCTTCACGATGTAAATTTGAAAAATGTGTGTCACACTGACAGACTGGTATTCGCATTTATTTATATAGATTTACGATTTTTAAAATCCGGACCAGATGTGACAGCAATATTCAATGCATGGAAAAAGGGCAGCCTTATCAAGATAAGATAGATTATATTGAAGAAAACTGTCTAGCATGCCACAGTGAATCAATTTTCTTAGCTGCAAACTTAGCCATTTTTTTTCATATACCCTTCCCGCTTTATGCCAACTGAAAACGTTAGTTCGAGAAGGCGCATTGGGTCACTCATCTGAAGGTTAGCATCAGCCATCATGAAAGGTGAAAATGGTTCTCTCAGATGATTAAAAGAGATCAGTTTCGTTTTTAAAGAATGCCGGAGAAAGCATCGGTCGAAAAGTCTTGAGTAAAACAAGCAATATCAGCATTTTTGCCTGAATAGGTGGGGGGCTATCTAATTCCAATTTCGAAAGTGTGGGGGTCACGCCCCCCAGGTTGAATCCTCCCCAATGCACTTAACTGGGGAGGCAGAAATGTCAAACATTGGTACGTGAGGCGACCCAAGATAAATAAGTGTGGGTAACTTGATTATTTCTGGTGTCAATCCAGTCAGACGCACCCTGTTAACTTGGACCTTGTGTCAAACTTCCTATCGTAGTTTCTGTGTGAATCTCTAAAATAAGGAGTTATCATTATTTTCACTATTTGCATTGTCCTCATCTTTGTTGTTGCTATCAAAACGTTTCAGTCATTATGACCTGTGGCCTTCATCAGTTATATATTGATCCGGGTTAACCTACTGGGAATTCCAGACAGTCTAACCCCGCCAATTAAATAAAAACTTCACAATTATTTCATTTATTTAAGGAAGTAGACTGTTCTCGTTCCACTGCTCATGCTTAGGGATATATCTGTTCAGTTATTGCTCGCTCATATTACCAATGAGTCCAAGTACAGACTGCCTGGCCGAGGGATTCTGAACTGAACCCTTTATTTATTCTACGGAGGTAGACTGTTCCCCTTCCACTACACATGCTTAGGGATATCTCGTGTAGTTATTACTTTTCGATACTGCCCAATTTTTATTTATCCTGTTCCTATTGAGTTCAAGTGCACAAAGCTCAGTTATTCATTCCCTGTACCAGTCTCAGTGAAAACAGGGTAAGCTCTCGCTAGGCAAGGATTGTTGAACGACATTAGTCTACGCCGTAGATCAAATAGTGTTCATTTGGGAATCCCTAGGCCAGGCAGTGTATACTTGGAATCGGAGAAAACAGGGGAGAGCAATAACTGAGCAGTATCTAAAAATAAGAACTAGACGAGATATCCCTAGGCATGGCTAGTGGAACGAGAACAGTCTAGCCCCGTAGATTTAATAAAGGGTTTAATTCGGAATTCCTTGTAGGTTAACAGGATCGATATACACCTGATGGACGCTGGAGGGAACAACAGCTGAAATGTTAATATAACAACAAAGATGAGGATAACAGTCCGTATATAAAATGAGTAAATAATTCTATTGTAGTGCATAAATAATTGGCTTACCAGTTTTCAATCAAAACCATCGTAGACATTCTGTTCTGACATTTATAAAATTATTTTTGTTAGGATTGGTGCTTAAATTACAATTCGGGAGGAAATGCTTTCTCTGGAGTTTATTGACATTTGATAGACTTTTACTTATTTTTTTATTTTTTTTTTTACGAGCTCGCCTCGGTATATCCAAGCAAGGAACACTGCACTTAAACGACTTATCCCATGAAGAAAGCGTTTTTTATAACACATTAACCAGAGAATAACGCTCTTTATTTTATCTACATTGATTACATACATACTTATATACATAACAACAGAAATAAGAAATGGCGTGAATATCCGTGGTTTGCTTAGGGGCTAAGAAAACTCTTTGAAGAGGAAACAAGACATGTCCTGTTATTCCATCTTGTCGTTTAGGCGAGGAAAGACGAGAAAGAGTAGTTGTGTTCTTTTCTTTTATACTGCCTTATACAACGCCACATAGTGAGCGATAAGAGAAGTCTCCTGGCAAATAAGTGGTAATCCTACAATGCTATTAAAATATCATTAGAAAAGAAGTAAAAAACAATCCTAATTGGTATATGTTGTGGATTCCCGGTTGAAATCCGGTACCAATAAATAACAAACGCCAGGAATGAATATATGAAAATAATGTATTAACGTAATAATACAAATTAGTAATGCAGATTAGTAGTTCCAGGAATACGGGTTAGTAGCAAAATATATATACAGTCTTTGGTATTGAAGTATCTCTTTATGACTTCTTACTGAGTCTACGTGCTCGCTCACTGTGACTCCTACAACGCTGTTACCTCACCCTCACTCTTCCGGTTACCTATAAGCTTTTATTCTGTCACTCTGGACTCGACTCGACTCTTCGGTCCTGCTATGTGAAACAGTTCTTTTATAAAGAAAGAAAAGTCTTGAATCGCTTGTTATATGGTTCTACCAGTAAATTTTGCCATTTCTGGGGGGAGTGAATATATAATGTCAGTCAATATCAAGTATTTTCTTTTTCTTTATAACTCAAATTTGAATGCTTACCCGGCGTAACAGCAACGTTGTTCAAATGGTGTAACAGCATAGAATAATTATCTATCTTCCAAAATGTTGAATATCTAAAAAAGAATTTCATTTTTCCAGGTTTTCAGTCATCTTGACATCATTTGTCGTAAGGATTACTGAAAAACCATTTCCGTTATTCAGCTAGGTTAAAATAATTTTGTTTCGACCCCACCGTGTCTTCCTAACTGAGCAATGGTGAAAGAAAAAAGATCATTCCGGTATTCAGTAATGGTACCAACATTCATATACTGGCTTCCATCTTCGAAGTCCATTCAAGAACCACCCATCTAGGCACTGACCAGGCGGAACCTTGCTTAACTTCAGTAATCGTATGACACACTGAGTCAACTTTCTAGTAATTGATTCAATATAATCTTTCCCCTTCATGTCAGAACTAAAAACACTTCCGGCGAATGCTCAATGACACCCTCGCCTTGAGGTTAGCATCGCCCATGTTGATGGCAGGCAGTATAAGTTCTATATGATCATTAAGTGTGAGCAGTTTCGTCTTGCACAAAGAAGAGGCGTTGAAATGAACAGACTATTTCTTGCCACATTTGCCAGTAGATTATATTATTTTTTTTAGATCAGCAACGAATTTGACCTTATCGAACCAATCAGATTTACCGACAGAAGTAAATAAACATGTCATCACCGTAGATAACAAATGTGACATCAATATTAAATGCATTAAAAATCTACTTGCTGTAGCAGCAACATCTAGTGTGGTGAGGCTGTGGCCTTATACTACTTAAGCGATTCTACAGGGTTAGAAGAGTCTTGTCAGTTTGTCTCAGTTAAACCTGGATAGACGTTTCGACGGTAGAAAGACACCCTCTCAGATGCCAATTGCAATCTGTTTATTTGTGTGCTTTTAAATTCGAAATAACCAAAAGGAAATAAATATAAACACCGTCTGTCACGCTGTTTTCCTCATACCAACTGAGCATACCGTCTGCCAGTCAAGCGTGGAGGATGGCTTGTCTCCAACGGATTTCCAGCGAGACTTTCGGAAAATTATTATCCATTTCTGGCTGATGCGTCATCGTCCGCACCGACGATTGCAGTAAACATGGCCAATTATGGAAGACGCTAAGCAAGGTGTAGGAAATTCTACTAAGGCGGCCCATCGATATACGATCGCAGTTAACGCTTCTATAGATGAGGTCTTTTCAAAGATTCCCACGGTCAGCCAAACATAGAAGTAATGGTTACTAAGCACATCTTGATGATCAACACGCAAGTATTGTGAATTCTATCCTCAGTAAGTGACCAACATGAGTGTTTTTATTTTTTCGTATTAAGCGGATCTTGGTACATACGATTAAAAGCATTTCAACAGGTAGAGATTGTTAGCAAGCCAATTAATTAATCGTGAGTGGCAAACTTGAGTACTCGCGACTGTGCCAAGCTTAATTCATGTCAGAATTTTCAGATGACGGTTTATCCTTAATATATGCTTTCTCATTCGGAGTCTTTTTCTTTATGTGACGTGTTCCGTAAAGACGTGGGCGATTATGGCTCTCCACAATTTCCTCTTTTTTTTTAGCTCTTAATAAATGTTGTCTTTATGTTATTTCTCCTAAACCTTGTTCCGCTACCCATTTACACAAGCTCATTCCATTTGTATATGCAGTGTCTCTTAAAGACGTTAATGGTCATGGCTCACCACAATTCCCTATCCTTTGTAGATTTTAATAAATTTAAGTCTTTTTGTTATTTCTCCTGAACAATCTTTTATCCATTTACTAAATGCCATCCCTCTTCTTCTATATGATGTGTCCTTTCGGGTCGTGGGCGATCATGGCTCTCCACAATTTCCTTTCCATTTTAGCTACTAAGAAATTTTGTCTTTCTTTTATTTCTCCTAAACCCTGTCCCGCCGTCCATTTACACAAGCTCATCCCTCTTCTTCTATATGCTGTGTCCCTTCGGGTCGTGGGCGATCATGGCTCGCCACAATTCCGCCCCCGCCCTATGTAGCTCTAAATAAATCTATTCTTTTTGTTATTTTACTCATAGCTGGCGGGGTATAAGAGTTGGATTCAAATCTTATCTAAGTGTATTATCAAACACTTTTCAGATGAAAACCCCTTTACAGATCGTTAAATGTATCTACCCTCTTGATTCTGATATCTCAAATTTGAAGTTTACATCTTGGAGTCTTCCTCTTTTTAATGTCTGTACATGTTGTTTTCTTACAATTGATGATTAGTCCTTTCTTCTTGCTTTCCTTTATTACATTGCCTTAGAGGGCCTGTATTGTTTCCTGTTTCTGCAAACTATGTTAAGCTTACAGATAGTCAAGAAGACAGAAGTAATACCAACTAATCCAGCCAATGTTTGAAATGATTCAATTCGGCAGGTTTATGATTCTGACGTGAATGCGTTATTAGGTCCTGGTTTTAAATTTCAAACTGGAAACATGTTTCTAGAGAACGTAACATGTTTTTTGGAAGCGCTAAAACCTACGAATCTCTTTTTTTTTTTTTTTTTTTTAATCCTCTTTTCGAAGACAATTCTTTTTGCACGAAATATACCTGGAGCGTTCCGGAGTAGAGCATCTTCTTTTTTTTTCTTTCTCTTTTTTTTTTTAATCGGTATTACTCTCGTGCAAGGTAGTAAAGCCTCTAAGACGCAAGGGGTTACAGAGATGTGGAAGAATTAGGAACAAAAATATTAATAATGAGCGGGAAGAGAAAAGAATAATCAGGAGGACAATAGATAACGATTGACATTGCATTTAAATTTTTTCAGATTAACTTTCGCTGAAATGCATGGAACCGGAAGTTAGTTCCACTAGCGAGAAGTACGAGAAAATAATCTTTTAGCATAGAATTTAGAGTTACATTTTGCCAGCTCAACTGTAAATTGATGAGATCTCGGCGCCAATCGTAAATCCGAACAATTACCGCGAAAGTATTTATTGAAAAGGAGCAGGTATGCAACGTTACGGTGGTAGGGGAGGGACTGAATCGCCAGATCAGAGCAAATAATATTCTTGATTCTACTTTGGATTTTATCAAAGATCTCTAGATATATAACAGGAGCTCCGGACCCTATGTGGCAGCTATATTCTAAGCATGGACGAATCATAGGCTATGCATAAAGAGATTCTGGAGAGAAAAATTGTTTCCCACGACGCAGTGAACCAACTTTCTTGGCAGCTGACCTGGCAATGGAATCAATATAGTCTTTCCACTTCATGTCCATTGAGAACGTTAGCTCGAGAAAGCGCAACGAGTGGACTTCTCTGGAGGTTAGCATACTGATGGAAGGCAAAGGGGGTTTTCTAAGATGATTAATGGAGAGAAGTTTAGTTCTTTGTCCCAGTTAACGACAGGCTAGAGGTCGTTTTGGGCATCGGCTGCTATTTTTCTAAATTTTATTTTATTCTTATCCTATTTCTATTAGGAAACGCCAACGGGAAATCATTTTGATAAAACTACGTGGTCTGCTGCTGCTTTTGCTTCTTCTTCTTCTTCTTCTTCTGCTGCTGCTGCTGCTGATGATGATGATGATGATGATGATGATGATGATGATGATGAATTTTGTTACATTTTAACTCTCTTCATCGTTTATTTATATTTCTGAGATTACACTAGTTACGTTATTCCCACTCTCGCCCTCATACTATCGATGTACAATGAGACAATATTTTTTTTCTCTCGAATTCCTTTTCTCTTTTTCTCACATATATCAATTATGATTACATCCAGAACTATTATAGATATGACCAGAAAAAAAAAACCATAATAATAATCCTGAAGAAGACATGTAACAAATTTAAATGCAATGTCAATCGCTATCTATTATCTTCCTGATTACTCTTTCCTCTCTCCGCTCATTATTCTGTTCGTACTTCTTCCATACTCAGTCGTATCTTAGTGGCTTTACTGCCTTTCATGGTTAAAAAACAGCTTATCTTCTCGAAATTTAATTAAACGTATTTACGCACACGGAAAATTTAGGCACGATATGAATAATAGTGGCTTGAGATGGAGAAATCCGAGAGCCGAGTTCAAATTCCAGTCGATTTCATTACATTCACTTAATAACTTACTACTTGTACCTGTTGAGGCATTCACCCGGGATCGGTTGAGCCAGCTACGTCAAAAGAACCCACCGCATCAGACCGAACTTTGACCAAGCGTAGCAGAGGTGGTATTCATTCGGGCCTAATAGAAGTCGTATTCATTCGGCCGTAGCAGAGGTCGTCTTCATTCGTACGTATCAGAGGCCGTCTTCATTCGGCCATGGCAGAGGTCGTCTACATTCGTCCGTACCAGAGTTCGCCTTCATTCAGACGTAGCAAGGTCATCTTCATTCAGACGTAACAGAGTTCGTCTGCATTCGTTCATATCAAAGGCCGTATTCATACGGCGGTATCAGAGGCCGTCTTCATTCAGCCGTAGCAGAGGTCGTATTCATTCGTCCGTGTCAGAGGTCCTCTTCATTCGATTGTAGCAGAAGTCGTCTTCATTCAGTCGTAGAAGATTCAGACCTAGCAGAGGTTGTCTTCATTCGTTCTATTCAAAGGCCGTCTTCATTCGGCGGCAGAAGAGGTCGTCTTCATTCGGCCGTAGCAGAGGCCGTCTTCATTCGGCCGTAGCAGAGGTGCATTTCGTTCGGCCGTAGCAAAGGTTGTCTTCATTTGTCCGTATCACAGAGGCCGTCTTCATTCAGCCGTAGTAGAGGTCTTTCGCCCTCTTCATTCGACTGTACCAGCGGTCGTTTTATTCGGCCGTTGTCTTCATTCTTCCGTATCAGAGGTCGTCTTCATTCAGTCGTTGCAGGGGCCGTCTTCATTCGGCCGTAGCAGAGGTTGTCTTTATTTGCACGTAGCAGAGGCCGTTCATTCGGCCGGAGCAGAGGTCGTTTTCATTCGGCTGTAATAGTCATCGTTTTCATTCGGCTGTAGCTGAGGTCGTCTTCACCCAGCCGTAGCAGAGGTCCTCTTCATTCAGACGTAGCAGTGGTCGTCTTCATCCAGCTGTAACAGAGTTCGTATTCAGTTGGACGTGCGAATCCATAGGAGTTTCAATGAGAATTTGGATTCCCAAATTGTATCCCAATTAGATGTATAAATACTTTTAGTATAATGCGATCTGGTTTCGAATTCAGAGTTTGCTTCTTATATGCTGGTATCGTACCAAGGCTACAGGAACAAATCTCTCCAGCTATTTTTCTCATAGCTGGGCTGGGGTAGAAGAGATGGATTCAAACCTTTCCTAAGGGTATTATCAAGTAAACGAATGTAATGAACTCGGCTGATATTCGAACTCGGCTCACAGATTCCTCAATTCAAGCTTCTAACGATATACATATATACAGTCACATACACAAAAATAACGCTTGTACCTTATGTAAATTTGAAAATCAATTTTACTTAATCTGTTTGGCGTGGATGTAGAACACAATTATACCACGTAGTAAAAAGTAGAAAAATAATGGACTAGCAGAATCTGTTCCATTTTGCTTTTCAAAATTCCTAAGTTCGGGGCCTCTAGAAGGAAATATAAGCAAGGTCGATAAGCTAAAAGTCAGCCGTCGTGGTTCTTACGAAATGATTTCGGTTTGCTACCAGCAACTTCAAAGGAACTGTTTTCAAACTTTTACCAACTTCCACGCACGGAGACAACTGAAAGTTAAATGTAGTCTCATTCTCTTTTTCTCACTCTTTTTCCATCTCTCTCTCTCTCTCTCTCTCTATATATATATATATATATATATATATATATATATATATATATATATATATTCAAAAATTATAACATTAGCATGTTATAACATCACTACAAAAATAGCCATTTTGTTTCAACACTTCTGATGTCTTGTCAAGTGATGGTGTTGATTGAGTTTTTCGTAAAATTCCCAATTTTAAAAAGAAATCACACTTTATTCTGCAATCAACACACACACACACACACATATATATATATAGATATATATATATAGATATAGATATATATATAGTGGTACTCGCTTGGAAAAACCTTGGGTATTTCAGCTTGTAGTAGAAAAAAACCTGTACCCAAGGAAAAATGAGGAATAAAAAAAGAAGGTACCAAGAACATGAAATTAAGGCGAAAACAATCGTCCAGATTTCAAGTTCAGAGTCCAAAGAAAAAAACCTCCAACCCGAGTAAAAGGCAACTACGTAAAGTGCTCAATATATATATATATATATATATATATATATATATATTTCAAGTTCAGAGTCCAAAAAAAAAAACCTCCAACCCGAGTAAAAGGCAACTCAATATATATATATATATATATATATATATATATATATATATATATTGAGCACTTTACGTAGTTGCCTTTTACTCGGGTTGGAGGTGTTTTCTTTGGACTCTGAACTTGAAACTTGGACGTTTGTTGTCGTCTTAATTTCATGTTAAATATATATATATATATATATATATATATATATATAGAGAGAGAGAGAGAGAGAGAGAGAGAGAGAGAGAGATAGACAGACAGACAGAGAGACAGAGAGAGACAGAGACAGAGAGAGAGGGAGAGGGAGAGAGACAGAGTTCATATATATATATATATATATATATATATATAGAACCCAGTCTTTCCTGCTATTTACCTATATATATATATATATATATATATATATATATATATATATATATATATATATATGTAAATAGCAGGACAGAGACTGGGTCCTATAGCCTTGGATGTCAACTGGTCTAGGAGAAGGACAACTATGAATTCATAACCTGTGGATGGTTGTTTTGCGATGGCAGACGGTGCACCAGGTTTCTGTATTCGGCTCTTCAAGTTGGTGCTGTTTGGTTCTACACAAAACCTTCTCTTCTATAATCCGTTCACATGTGCAGGTTGTCTGTCTGTCGGTTTCTAGGAATTTAGGTGGCTGACCCTCATACGTCGTAAAAGGCTCCCCGGTAGTCGCGGATCAACAGCCCGCGTCTATCAAAGACGGGGGATTCCACGATATATATATATATATATATATATATATATATATATATATATATATATATATATATAGTTTTACCCTGAAGATCCGTTTAGGCACAACAACCTTGGTAGGTAGGGTCTGGCTCAATAAGTTTTTAAGATTTGCTCTACTTAGTGCATTGGGCACATTTACGTCTTTACTTAATTTACACGTGTTTTTTTTTTCCTTTTCACTAGATATTGGTGTACTCATTGATTATTTTCAACCAACATGGATGTCTTTAGTCTTTTCTTCTTTTACTGAATTTTATTTCCCTGATATCGGTTTGTACAAATATATTTTTATTTATAAATTGTATTATCCGGGTTTTTTTCACACCGTCAAAGTATAGGTATTAAAATAATAATAATAATAATAATAATAATAATAATAATAATATACTTTATTTTAGGATATCAACAACATGTCAAAATCGCTAAACAATTGCAATCGTGTTTCGATGCGAATCAATGCATTTCATCAGGCGATTACAAATTACTGGCGAATGAACGATTTATTTAGATTTGAAAGCAAAATGCAGCCTCTTAAAAAGAAAAGAAAGAAAAAAGCGGGGTTTATGAGTTTTGTGGGCTTTACTCATATCATCAAATCGAATATGCCCTACGTTCAATTTAAACTAAAGGAAAAAGCCAAAATTAAGATATTATTTTCACAAATGTGTAATGACCCGTAGATGTGCAAATCAATGGCAGCACAGACGTTAAACAGGTGCCGATGTAAGGGAATATATATTATACATTAGACAATGGCATTTCCTTAAAAAAGAAATGAAGTGGTAATTTAACAAATGGCTAGAAAAGTTATATTTTTTGTAAGTTTCCTACATAAAGGATTAAAGATGATAAGAAACCAGTAAATAATTTAAATATATAAACATACGAGGTAAATTAATGAGCAAATTGTGGAATAAATATTCTTTATATAAGGTGTTAATAACAATAACTAATAAATGAAAAATACCAATGCATCCGTACAAATACTACCAGGAGATTAATGCAGAATTATATTAAATCCAAATTAATCTTACCTCCAGAAAGATAAGCCATATATAGTACAACATAATTTAACTAAAATCTAAGCAAAACATAATCAAATTCCAAATCTAACTTAATTGTAGGGTAAACTGTAGAGTGTGTTTACAATTTACAGTTAACTCGGATCTTTGGTTTAATAAAGCATTCTTATTAAAGAAGCTGATAATTTGCAATTTTTCACGTATTCACAGAAAACATATTTCATATAAGGATCAACATGTCCTTGGCATTTTTATAATTTTCCCTCTATATAATGTGTGTGTGTGTGTGAAAAACTATTAATTCATGTACATTCATTTTTTTCTGATTTTTTTCATCACATGCTAGACAATTAACTAAGACACAAAGGGTTATTCGCCATGAAAAAGTTAGAAAGAGAAACATTGCTAAGAGCAAAAGAATTAGGAGAACAATAGATAGCGAATGACATTGCATTTAAATTTTTGCAGATTAAAGTTGGCTCGAAACCATGGTGCTGTAAGGAAGTTCCACAAGCGAGAAGAGCGAGAAAAGATACTGTTAACATGGAATTTACGGTTATTTTCTCTTATAAAACGATTAGTAATATATATTTAAATTATGCCCATAATAGCCTTATATTAGCTTCCAGAAGAGTGACCAGTTGAGCCTTCTCTGGCTAACGTTTTCTGCTGACATGGATAGATAGAAATATTGAATGTATTGCTAGATCAGTTGATAGGAAAGTTGTACAAATTCATTTTCATATGTTTAGATTTTATTAAAATTCTAATCATTGCGTTCTAAAATAATAAATATTGCCGAGCAGTGAAAATAGTTAAAATAATATCAACGTCAAGAGAAAAATCGCCATTTTGACACACCGTTTTTTGGCGCGTACGAAGGTTAAACATTGTTGTTTTTTCCTTCTTTTAATATTTTCTGAGATGAGTCTGTGACAAGTCCGCAAGAATATAGAATTATTATCCTGATTATAGTTAACTGGTTCTACAAGACGTCTAATTCCTTATAACGCTTTGAAAATTACATTCTTTTAATAACAAAATTAAAAAACCCCCGCCAAAAAAAAAATGTCGTCAATTCTTACATTTTATGAATACTTCTTTAGCTTGTGGTAATTTTACGCCTGTCTTGTCTCCTTTCTTTTTGCTTTTTTTCCATTTTTTTTTTTTGTGAAACGGGTATCATTACGGGTATATAAGTGTAAAACATGTATAATAGTTACCTATGTGCACACTTCTTTGTTCACAAGAACATTATTCTTTTCTCGTTCAGTTCCGTCACATATTTCTTTCTTTCTCGCTGTTAAGAGATCCTGTACCCAGCTTCTCTCAAAGACGAGTGTTAGGCTAACATAGGTACCTCCATGTGATCGCTAAAAGAAGAGCATAGCATGATGAAAAAGACGCTAAACTTGACGAAAACAAAATTTTATCGTCTAAATCCTTACGTTAAGAGGAAAGATCAAAGTATATTTTAATTATTTAAAAAAAATTTTCCTTCTTTTTAGAACATTCTAAATTTTGATTAAAAAAACCTTGTTTCTCTTTGTATCACCGGAACTAGTAAAATAACATAGACAATTTTTAGCACGTTTTTATTTATATATATATATATATATATATATATATATATATATATATATATATATATATATATGACACACATTAATTTGGAAAATCTTGCAAAAATAAAAATAATTGTCAGATGTTAATGAAACTTTCAGAAACTATTCAGAGATGATGGAAATTATTATAAATATGTTTTTATTAAAGTCATGGCAGAAATATATTTTTTTTAAATTTATTACCCCCACTCATAACTAATTTTATGAAAACGCTAGAAATTCGATCGGGTCAGGTTTAGTGATTACAATAGTTAAAAGCACTTTTTTTGTTTTTAATTGAACCCCCCTACCTGAAAATCAACTCTGAATTGTAACATACAAAACTCAATAAAACAAATATATTATTTAATTTCAAATGCTTTTATTTGCTTTTAGTTGTTTTTATGAATATGGACAATATTTTCTGAAAGCAAAAAAAAAAAAAAATTCGATAAAGAATGAATTTTTAATACAATTATTTGTTATTTTTTAATTATAATAGATTTTTACATTTAAGTTGTTAAAATATAAAATTAGTTAAAAGCCGCATCGGGTTTCCTAAGTGTCCTTATGAGATAGATCTTTTTAGCGCGTTGTAAATTGTATCATTTTGACTAATCAGAAGATCCGCAGTAATTAAAAAATGTAATTTTGTGTTTATAATCGGGCAGTAATTATAAAGTACGGAAGACCAACCAGAATACAATTAAGTTGCGTTATTTGAGTTAAGCATTGTTCTCCGATGTTAAGGCCTTTACTTTTGCGAAACACGTGTGGAGAAGTGAATTTGATTTTTCAATTTCAACTGAGAAGGTTACCTACAAGTATCAGTATCATCTTATGAAATTTATATGATCTTCATTTTATATTAATCTCAGTTATGACATTTTTCCATGAATGAAATATCAAAATTAATAATAAAATGAATAGAAATACAAATAACACAGTAAAATGTAATTAATGTACATAAAATTATAGTATTTTATGTACATTTCATAAGAAAGGTACCTATAAATTAATTAGATACCTTTCTTATGAAATATGAAATTTAATCTCACTCTTAACAGTCTTATCTTAATTTCTTTATAATATATTTTCCATAAAGCATCGTAAATGTAAAGGTGAAAGCTAAGTACAAAAAAAAATTAGAGCTCTGAATGTTTTCCTTAAAAATAACGAGGTAAATAATTTGTTCACTTAAATCTAAATAATTTCACTTTTCTCCTTCCGTAGAACAAATTATCCTCACGTAATCCGCCAATATGTCATTCAACACCTGTCAAGTGACGCGAAAGATTATGACCTGTTTTGTTTTATTTTCAAATTACATCTTTTCGGCGCTGAAGCTAAATTAAGTTTGATTCAAAATATTTTAAATAAACATAATTTCTGATTTTCTTAAAATAACTTTTCAAAAAATGATAATTGATATTTAAAAGAATTTCAAAGAGATTTTCATTTTTTTATAAAATGGAAAAAAAGTTTGAAATCTGTCAATTTTGATGACTAAAAAAAAAACAGATTTTTAAAGAAAATTTCGGATGTGCTAGGAACGATTAAAAAATGTTAAAAAAATACCCCCCAAAATACTCTTAATAATAACATAAACATTTAGATGATAAAATTTTGTTTTCGTGAAGTTTAGCGTCTTTTTCATCATGCTATGCTCTTTTTTTAGCGATCTCGTGGTGGTACCTAGGCTAACATAAATGTTTGTGACTGCAAGGCATATTTCAAAAGTCCGTACAAATAGGTAACCGTATTTTTAGGAAAATCTTCGTTGGAACTATAAAATAAAAGAAATGTAATTTTATATTGCCAGAGTACGAACAATGGATGTATATTTTGTCCCTTCAGGAAGTATGTGACATGGAAATGTCGAGATAAACCGTTTCCTTAAAAGGAAATATTTGTCATTCATTGACGCAACAGTTAGCCTCCCGATTAAAAGCTTTCAATTAAGACAATTTCATTATACCGAACTCGTTTTATGTGAAATGATCAGGAAAAAGGAAATTTTTGATACATTATTTACATTATTCGGACTATTGTCCTCATCTTTGTCGCCATATGTATTACAACGTTTCAGCCCTTGTACGCTCCGGTCTTCTTCAGGTGGTTGGAATGTCGAACTGAACTCTTTATTTCACTCACTGGGGTAGACTGTTCGGTTCCACGGGCCATGTGTAATGGATATCAGTTATCTCCTGTTAATTTCCCTCTGAAAGTTCTCCACTGCCTTAGCCGGGTATTGAACTCACACACTTTGGGTCCTGTCACTGGATCTAACTAACATCTTTATCCACTGTGCCATGTGTCCTTGAATTAACAGGAGAATAACTGATAACAGACATCCATATAAATATGGCACGTGGAACTAGAACGGTGTTCAATTCAACATTTCACCTACCTGAAGAAGGCCAAAACGTTGTAATAAATATGGCGACAAAGATGAGGACAGTAGTCCGAATAATGTAAATAGTGTACATAATACCTCATCTCAGAAATATAGACAGATACTTAAAGGCCGAAACGTTGTAATAAATATGGTGACAAAGATGAGGACAATAGTCCGAATAATGTAAATAATGTACATAATACCTCATCTCAGAAATATAGACAGATACTGAAAGGCCGAAACGTTGTAATAAATATGGCGACAAAGATGAGGACAATAGTCCAAATAATGTAAATAATGTACATAATACCTAATCTCAGAAATATAGACAGATACTGAAAGGCCGAAACGTTGTAATAAATACGGCAACAAAGATGAGGACAATAGTCCGAATAATGTAAATAATGTACATAATACCTCATCTCAGAAATATAGACAGATACTGAAAGGCCGAAACGTTGTAATAAATATGGCGACAAAGATGAGGACAATAGTCCAAATAATGTAAATAATGTACATAATACCTCATCTCAGAAATATAGACAGATACTGAAAGGCCGAAACGTTGTAATAAATACGGCAACAAAGATGAGGACAATAGTCCGAACAATGTAAATAATGTACATAATACCTCATCTCAGAAATATAGACAGATATTGAAAGGCCGAAACGTTGTAATAAATATGGCGTCAAAGATGAGGACAATAGTCCGATAATGTAAATAGTGTATATAGTACATCATCTCAGAAATATAGACAGATACTGAAAGTTTTGATGTATTTGTTGACTAAATTTTAACAGTTTTACGTGAACTTAAGTAAAGTTTGGTTTGCTTTGGTTTGTTTTACGGCATATCAATCTCAATGGATTATTTAATGCCGACAACATTTTTATTGCTGGTAATATTTTATTCAAAAATGTATTGCTGTTGATATTTTTATTCTTTTAAAAAATTTATTGCTGGTATATTTTTCCTTCAAAAATATTCTGATGATAATATGTTTTTTCCTCAAAATTGTATCGTAGGTAATATTTTTTCCTACAAAAATATAATCCTGGTAATATCTTTCCTTCAAAAATGTATTGCTGGTAATAATTTTTCCTCCAAAATTTCATTGCTGGTATTAAAACTTATTTTAACACTTTCATTGTGTATTGATCCCAGTTTTGGAGTTAACTATTTGCCCATAGTTAGGACCTAACAGACGCTATCACCCCGGGTTAGGGTGGACCTGGGAACACCAGCAATTAAGAGGTGGTTCCACGCTCCTCAAAATCGCCTGAACAGAAGCCTTGCTGCTGGACGTAGTTTATCGTCTTACCCAGGACGCTATGTAAGTAAATGTAAGTTTTTAAAATAAATACAGGCCGTTATCAACATAAGCATAACAGAAAATGAAAGTTTTCACGGATTGCTAATATATGCTTTCATTTCATTCTGTAAATCCGAGCAATATTCTACTGTTTCTTTTCTTTTTTTACAGTAAGATTCACCCGGTACAAGGCGCGGTGGCCATTCAAGGTAGAGGGTTAGTTTAGGAGCATTTTATATAGCTAGGAGGGAAAGATAATGGTTACCTCTAGACGTGAACAGGTTAAGATTGCAGCAATCGAGAAAACATCCTCTTGGGA
>OZ010603.1:3066200-3076200 GCA_963932145.1 Acanthosepion lycidas
TAATACAATATACACCTGTCTTGTAAGCCTGATTAGCTCGATAAGGCCAAATAGTTGATCTAAAAATTGATCTACAATCTATTGATAACTGGAGCAAGGAATGTCTGGCTAATTTTAAAGCCTCCAAAAAGAAATTGTCTCCCTTTCAATCGTTTGTGTTTTAGTTGTTTTAATTTCTAACAAGTAACATTTTTAACTTCTCAGATTTCTCTCTGATATGAAGTTTATATTGAATCAACTGCTATATCTTTTGCTTGGAAATTTGGTTCACTGAATCGTGCTATATAATTTTTCCCACCAGAATATGTTATTAACTAGGGCAAGAAATGGCGTGTTAATTTTAACACCTCCAGAGCAAAATTGCAATCTTTTAATCGTCTGTGAGAACTTGATGTTAAACTCCATGTTGTAACCTAGGGAAGGTTACTCAACAGAATAATCGCACGAAGGTTGTTAAGGAACGATAACACTTAGGACACGGACACTACATATAAGATTCGCCAGCGGCTCGTAGAAGTAGTCAACTGATAGAAGTGATTCAAGTGAATTCCACAATGAATCACCAACTACAGGATATCTACCAACCACCCCACGCGGTAGATGTGGGACAAGACCGAATTTAATGTAGCCCGTAGTCTCGCCAAATATTCCCCGTAGAACCCCTATAAAACGGGGTCGGGTAGCTGTGCCCTTTGACATAGCCTTGTCTGGAGGATCCTCTATGCCCGGAGGCAGAGAGTTTGACCAGCACAACTGGAGACGAATCCCCAACTGTAGGATATCGACCAACAGCCCAACCCGGTCAGATGTGGCTCAAGACCGAATTTAATGTGGGGTAGGCTCGGCCAGGGTTAGATGATAAACAAAACATTTTATCTGTAGTTGAACGCTTATAATTGCGTTCAAAATATATTTAGATGAAGCCATAAAATTGTATTTAAAATATTTAGATTTCGGTATTAAATAACCCATAGAGGTGTTGATATGCCATTAAACAAAAAGAAACCAACCAAGCCAACCATATAAAATATTAGCTCTTTAAATCCAACTTCAAAACTATTGTTATTGTCAGTGGTGAGAAAGAGATTTTGTAACTGATCATTCTAATCACATAGGAATTTAGTTTATGAAAAATAAAGAATTAAGCAAGAATGTACTTGTTCAATAAGTCCTTTTGAAAAACTTACATTTTATTATCTACAGGGAAAGTTAAAAAAAATTATCTGCACTCCTAACACAGATATGTTATGGCAAAAGTGCAGATAATTTTTGACTTACCCTTGTATTTTAGCTTAGACAATATTTTTTAACTTGTTATATGCTTTGCTATTTGGATTAAAATGCTAGTCTAAATAACAAAGCATGTAATGATAAGAATTCCTCTAAGAAAATTGGTTCACTGTATTGTGCTAAACAATTTTTCTCACTACAATCTGTTTTACACATTTAAAAGTCTGCTGTTTGCCCATGCATTGAATATTATTGCCACATCTGGTCAAGTGCTTCTGCTATGCATTTAGAGATTCTTGATGTAATATAAAAAAAGAATCTGCAGTGTTATTGGTCCTGCCCTGGCATCTCGGCTTCAGTCACTATCCCACCACCATAATGAAGCTTCCCTGTGCCTTTTCTATAATTATTTTCCTGGTAATTGTTCTGATGAATTTTCTTCTATGGTACCTAGATTTTATGAATTTAAGTACAGGACTAGATTGCCAGTAAGGTCTCATCATATTTTTATAGTTGAAATGGCTAAGTATAATCATAATTTCTATGATAATACTTTCTTTTCTCACAGTTCTCACTTGTGGAACTATCTTCTGGTATATTGCTTTCCAGTCAACTTTGATCTTCAAATTGTTAAATGCAATGTCAATTGTTATTTTTTTTTTTATTGTTCTTGCTCCTAAATAATGTTTTTCTTGTGTTCTTCCACACTCGGTAACCTCTTGCGTCTTAGTGGCTTTAATGCCTTGATTGGGGTGAAATGATTAAAATAAATACCTTATTCAATGAAAAAGAAAAATTGGAAATCCATCTTTGTGTAAATTAATTGAAACAAACTGACCTGAGATAGAACAAATACATTGAGTCAATTGCTTCGTCCACCGCAAGGAAAGTTGGCTTCCTGTGCCGCGCCAGGTAATTTTTCTCCCCGGAATCGATCCTTCAAATCTACAAATCAACCATTCGCCCTTGCATGGAGTATTGCTGCCATATATGGTCTGGAGCCCCTTCTGTTTTTCTCAAGGTTCTTGATAAGATCCAGAAACTGATATGCAATATAATTGGCCCTGATCTGGCATCTCGTCTGCAGTCGCTCTCCCACAGACGTGCCGTCGCCTGTATCTGTCTTTTTTACAAATACTTTCACGGTAATTGCTCCGATGAGCTGCTTTCGCTGGTCCCCAGACTTCGCGAATTCAAGCGTCCTACCAGGCTGGCATCCCGCTCACACCGTTTCACTGTTGAAACTGTTAAATGTAGCCGCCTCTTCTACTCCAATAGCTTCATCTCTCGCACCTCTCGCCTATGGAACTCCCTTCCTTACTCCTATTTCTCTGATAGCTATAATATCCACCTATTCAAAAGTAATGTCAATCGACATCTCCAGTTGCCTTGATCTATCCACTAAAAAACAAAACAAAAAAAAAACAACTTTAGTTTTTTTTTTCCTTCAGCATACGGCCAGTTTTAGACCCACTGGAATGACAGGGTGTAATCGATTTCTATTTTTTCCTCAGATTAGGTCATTTGAAGTGGTGTGCAGTAATATGAATCTATTTTAGTGGTGTCTGATAAAATTTGTTTGGCCTTGAAAAATATTGCGTCATCCGTGATTGCATCTGATTTTCATCACGCCCAGACACTATTTTCTTGACTGTCGATTAGTTGTCCTATGGTCATTGTCTGCGATGGACGTTTCTCCAAGGAAGCGCACGAAAGTTTTAACGCTACACGAGCCTTACCAGTGAGCAAATCAAATGACTATCGATGACTTGGAAACTCTCCTGATTTAAATCCAATCCAAAATCTGTAGTCAATCTTCAAGGATCGACTTCCTGGAATGGATATACGAAGTACTAATATGTGCACTGGGTCATGTTTCACTGGAAAAATATTTTTAAAATAATGACGGAATTATTCGTTTTGTTTCCATTAATGCTAGGGTGTAAATGCTAGTTAAAAATTAAATTGTAACGGTAAAGAATTCTTAATAAAAATAAGGGACAAAAATTAAATACTAGTCATGAATTAATAATAGGGGTTTAAAAAGGGTTCATCTGATAAACGATAAAATTGAAAATTTTAATATAATTCTTCAAACTTTTAGTCGATTACTTGTTTTTTCCATTTCTAAAAAAAAAAAAAATGGACGTCGGAAACGTTATCACTTCGAACTAGAATTATTTCTGTATTTAAAAATATATCAGCTTAACTGGAAAATGGCGTTAGACCGAAGGCTGAAAATATTTTGACAACTGGATAATGACGCTAGGCATTTAGAAGATTTATATATCTTATTTTTTTTTTTAAATGCATCATATATTTTCATCTGTTATATCGAATTATTTTTAATACAGAATAGGAACTCTTAAAAATGCATATGAGCTGTCACCGTATAAACACAAGGTTCTAATAAGTGCATTCAGAAATATCCCGAAGGACTGTCGGCCAATTCCATTGTACTTAATAATGTGTAGTCAGTCGAAATGATAAGCACGCCCGAGAAGTGAAAATGCAAATGAGAATCTCGTGGGAAACACGCCATAGATACGCATATGATAAGTAGGATCCTCCGGGTAGAAATATCGAAGACAAAGACGGTAATGACAAGAAGTAACAGTGAATAAAATGAGTTTAATTCACAAGTCTATAAAAAAAAAAGAAGTAAAACGAACGAAAAAAAAAAGAAAACGTAATTTATTTTGCCACTGTTTTTCGCGTAATTCTTTTTGTATGTAAAAATAACGAGTCTCTTTTTTTTAGTAGAAATGAAATGTGGCTTAATCCCAGTATATAAGAAACCGTTTCGGATTCTCTAATTTCTTCTGGATTTATCCCGCAAGATTATAAATCGAACAGGCTCATTTTAAAGAAAAATCCTGTCTATATCTCTGAGATGAGGTATTATAATAACTTGCATTATTTACATTTTTTGGACTGTAATCCCCATGTTCATTGCCATATTCACAACATTACAGCCTCTATATCTCTGAGATGAGGTATTATAATTACTTGCGTTATTTACATTATTCGGACTGTTATCCTCATCTTCATTGCCGAAACGTTGTGAATATGGCAATGAAGATGAGGATAACAGTCCGAATAATGTAAATAATGCAAGTAATCATAATACCTCATTTCCGAGATATAGAGGGCGAAACGTTATGAATATGGCAATGAAGATGAGGATAACAGACCGAATAATGTAAATAACGCAAGTAATCATAATACCTCATTTCCGAGATATAGAGGCCGAAACGTTGTGAATATGGCAATGAAGATGAGGATAACAGTCCGAATAATGTAAATAATGCAAGTAATCATAATACCTCATTTCCGAGATATAGAGGCCGAAAAGTTGTGAATATGGCAATGAAGATGAGGATAACAGTCCGAATAATGTAAATAATGCAAGTAATCATAATACCTCATTTCCGAGATATAGAGGCCGAAACGTTGTGAATATGGCAATAAAGATGAGGATAACAGTCCGAATAATGTAAATAATGCAAGTAATCATAATACCTCATTTCCGAGATATAGAGGCCGAAACGTTGTGAATATGGCAATGAAGATGAGGATAACAGTAAGAACAATGTAAATAATGTATGAAAAAATCATCATTTCGGATTCGGTGGTGTTTCACAATGAATGATTGTACGCAAGGCTCATTCAAAAAAATCTTATTTTTTACACTATTGTCCCACAATATAAGGCCAAAGAGACACTCAAGTAGAGGATTGCTGAATAGGTTTCTTTTATTGAAGTATGGCTTTAAGATTATTAGGATTTTCATGGCAACAGCTTTGACGAGATACTTTTACTGGTAGAACACCTGCATGAATTTAAATGTGCTACTAGGTTGGCATTTCGGTCTCACCATTTCACTGTCGAAACAATTAAACGTAACCGTCTCTTCTCCATCAGCTTCTTCTCTCTCGGGCTTCCTGAAAGTGAAACTCGCTTCCTTTTACTTACTTCTCTGATAGCTATAATCTTTAAATATTCAAATGTAATGGGAATCTACATCATCTGATGTCTTTATCCTGAACCCCGTCTTTCTTTATACCCTTTCCAAAAACGTCCCTCTTTACTCTTGCTCTCACTCTCTGTAACCCCATCGTGCTAGTGACACTCCAGCCTTGCTTGGGGTGAAATTATTAAAAAATAATTTTGGATCGATAATGGTTAACTCTAGATTCGAAGACGTAATGGTCGGGAAGCCACCTTTCGGAAGTCTGGTTCATGAAGAAGCTGCCTCAAGTAAGGAGATGTCCAAATGAAACATCTCTTTTACCAATTAGATACGAAGGGAATGAGGATGGTTCGCCACTGTGGCACACCAGAGCATCACTAAACTAGTACTGGTGGAACGGGAAATATAGATCGCCAGAATATTTTCCATTGAAATACCGAGAGAATGGCAACAAGTGACATCGATTGGCTCCGTACGTAAAAACGTTACTGAATCAACATGTGGAAAACCAACAAACATGATGTGTTCTAGAGACACAGACGCGCGAGCGCGCACACAGACACACACACACACACACACACACTTACAAATATAGATTATCTTCTGAATCCCACATAGATAAACACGACTTATTTTTCACATACACACATAAAGCAATATTTACGGTTTTTCAGGTAGGTTTTGAATCCATTAATTTCTTTGAAATTTGGAAGGAAGCGTCATCTTTTCTTGGATTCGGAACCACACAAATTCTACTAATATTGGTTTAAAAGAGTCGAATGAACGTAAAATCTGATTAATCAATGAAAATCAAACAGAAAATGTAAAAATACCAAAAATTTTCTTCATTTTTTCCATATCTCAGTCTCTGATGAAGCTGAAACATGTGGCATTGATAAACGTTTCCTATATAAGAAAAATCATGCATATATATATATATATATATATATATATATATATATATATATATATATATATATATATATATATATATATATATATATATATATGATTTTTCATATAGGCAACAGACTTACTTATCTGAAATATAAATTTACATTTTATTAGCGTGATGGTTAAAGATCCCAGCTTGTTTAATAATAATATTTCCCCCATATATAATTTTTCATTTATGCAACAGAAGTACTTAATTGTAATATAGTGATTTTCCAAGCATAGCTTGGATGTGGCACAAGGCCGAAAATAAGGAGCACCCAGTGAGGATTGAACTCAGTAATCAGTCGTAATTGTTCTAGCGAGACAAGCTTGTTAGCCATTACACCACCTCGAGGTGCCCTTACTTAACTGTAATACATATTTATATTTTATTAGTTTTTATTAGCGTGATCCTTAAAGATCTAAGCTTGTAAAATAATGAGTAACATATATATATATATAGTACCCGTTTGGAAAATCTCGGATACCTCAACTTGCAGATATATCAGGAAAAATTGGCACCCGAGGAAAAATTAGAAATAAAAAAAGAAAGAACTAAAACTTTCAGAACAAGTCGAAACAAATCGTCAAGTACTAAAAGTCTTTTGTACAAAGAAAAAAAACAAATAAATAGAAAGACTAAAACTTATAGTGTTCAATACACTAAATAGAGCGATAAACTAGAATAAATCCGAAGGAGCCAGGCAAGTTAGGTAGGTTTGCCTGGCTTCTTAGGATTTATCCTAGAATATATATATATATATATATATATATATATATATATATATATATATATATATATATATATATATATATATATATATATATATATATATATATATATATATATAGATAATATTAGTGGTAAATATACATATATATGCAAAATCCACAGGTGCATATATACACATGTATATTTAGAATAAAAAATTTCCGAGAGGATAAAATCCAGGTAGAACTCAATGTCCAGGACAGAGTAAGGATATAATAAAAAGGCTTAAACACTAATATTCCATGGTCATAATTTATTCCATTGGAATCGTAAATACGATCCAATTCATCAGACCTACAAATTCAAAAAGAAAACAGAAAAAAACCTACTCCGGAAATAAAAATAGAATTTAGAGAGAGAGTAATTATGAGAGTGTGGGACGAATGTTAGTTTATAAGAGAGGGGTTTAACAGAGAGAGTTTTATTTAAAATTAGGTGTGAGTGGAAGGGGGAAAAGGACTGTTGACGGATGTCTAAAACAGTATAAGGATACACATCGAGGTGACAATACACACACCATGGCCGATCAAATCTTAAAGAAGGAGGGAGAGGTAAGGAAGGAAGTGGTGGGGAAGAAAGATGGGGCGGGTGAAATTAAAATTGCAAGGGACGCTGTGTAATTGAGAAAATTTGACAAAAATAATATCGACTGCAGGTTACAAATAAAATATTATAAACAATAAATATGACGATTATCTAATCTGGCGAGGACCTATATTTTTATGTTCAAAACGCATGCAAAACCACGCATACATGTATATACTACACACACACACACACACACACATATATACATATATATACACATACACACATACATATACATGTACACACACAAACACATATAAATACATACACACATACACATACATATACATACATATACATACGCACACATATATACACAGTATATCCACCTATACCCTATACACACATTTTCCACATACATATACATAAATACACATGCACCCACATACACATATATACATACACACACATACAAAAACCAGATATATATACGCACACACACATATATATATATATATATATATATATGTATATATATATATACATGTATATACATACAAAAATGTACACACATATACCTACATATACACACATACATCCATAGGCATCCACTCCTTACCCATTTACACACACTTGTACATATGAACATACGCATACATGCGCATAAACATATATACCTAAAACCTTACATTTCTAACCAATTAAACAAAAAAAAAACAAAAAAACAATGTATCCCTATATCTATCCGTTTAGCTATACATACATACACATATACACGCACATCTATACCCACATACACACATATATATACACATACATACATATGGGTACATATATACACCAACACATACGCACACCACACACATACATATACATACATATATATACATATATATATATATACATATACACACATCCCTGCATATATATTCTCCTATATATACCCACACCCACATACGTATACATGAATATATACACATACACACACATATCCATACATATACATACACATATATACAAATACACACACCCCTAAATATATACCTACATATACCCGTAGTCAAGTACATACATACATACATACACACACACACACACACATATATATATATATATATATACCCACATACATACAAATACATACATATAAATTAGAATTTAAAAACTAAATAAGTAAAATTTCAACAATTTATATATACACATATACCCACATTCATACAAATACGTACAAATACATACATATAAATTAGAATTTAAGAACTAAGTAAAATTTCAACAATTTGGGCGTAAAAAAAAAAAAAAAAAAAAAAAAAAAAAAACCATAGCGCATCACAAAAACACACAATGATCTATATAGAGATAAACAAAATAAACATAATAGTCATTCCGTTAAAATGTCATGCCCGATGTTTTGAACCAAGATGGAACTGACATAAATGACAGAAAGTTACAAAACGGTGTTTATGTTTTGAATCTCTTCTTATGTCTACATTTAGAAAATATCTCATTACGAAGATTCAACAGTTCATCTTGATTTTTATCTTTGATAATAAAAATTTTTTCCGCCAAGCACAGATCACACCGATCGCGGAAGTTATTAGGTGTTTTGGCTCTTGATAGGTATCTCCATTTCAAAAGTGGGGTTAACCCCCTATCCACCAGATCCCAGTAGTGTTTGGATAAGGAAGTTTGACTTCTAAGGCATCTATATCTAAAAGAGTGTCTATGGTTGTATAGACGCTGCTTCCAATTACCGGCGGATATACCTATATATCTTTTTTTCTCGTTTATATTTTCCTCGGGAAAGATAGTTGCCTCGTATATTACATTTTTGTAGTTACATTTACCCCCGATTGGGCAATGATCTTTATTCCTACAATTGCAGGTAGGGTTACTTGATTGAGTCACATTACAATGGTAGTTTCTAAGTATTCTGCAATTATGGGAAGATATGATTTTCTCCATATTTCTAACGCATGAGTAACTAATTTTCAGAGTCTTCCTATTGAAAATTTTACTTAATGGATGTTTACTGTGAAAATGCTTATCAATTAATTTCAGAAAAAAACTTCCTATGTCAATATTAGAGAGCTTGCAATATGGTGGGTTGAACCATATTACCTTCCTCTTTCTATTTTTAGATCTGTTATTGTTCTGATTTCCAAGTTCTCCGTTATAGTTTAATTCCTGTCTAAAACCACTATTTTATATATATATATATATAGTAAAGGTAACAAATCCGTTAGTATTTAATCCAAGTGGATACTAGTTATATATATATATACTAGTTATATATATATATACTAGTTATATATATATATACTAGTTATATATATATATATACTAGTTATATATATACTAGTTATATATATATATTTAATTCCTGTCTAAAACCACTATTTTATATATATATATATATATAGTAAAGGTAACAAATCCGTTAGTATTTAATCCAAGTGGATACTAGTTATATAAAATATTAAAAGTATATTTATTATTATTGTGTATGCCATATATATATATATATATATATATATATATATATATATTCATTCAGTGTG
>OZ010603.1:3078700-3096200 GCA_963932145.1 Acanthosepion lycidas
TCTGTTTCTGTTTTCTTTTCATCACTTTAGTTGGTAGTTATCTCTCACTGTAATAAGGGAAAATCTGCTAGGATTGGTGAAATGTTGCAAAAGCTAAGGTCGCAAATCTGCGAAGAAGGACTATCTAAAAATTTTTGTCGCAGTGAATTGCTTCTTTCTTTGGTCAGAGTTATATTTTTATGTGAAAATTGTGGTCTTGCCTGTATAGGTAAAATATCACAATATACTGAACTGGGAAAGTAACTGAAGTCGAGATGCCAGGTTTAATAAAATTGCATATTCTTCGTATTTTGAGAAGAATTTTGTGACGTCTGTAAAATAGAAAGGAAACAAGACATTTCTGTAAAGAAATTTCTAAAAAAAATGCATACATTTTGTCATAAACTCTGTCATGCGGATATACGAATTCGAGCAATGGAATGACAAAATGGAATAGTTTTTGTCCTTTAAAAGGACTTCATCAGATTAAAATAGCGTCTTTATTGACAGAATTATGCATAAAAAGAGGGAGGCAAAAATATAAATAAAAAGAAATGACGCTTGTAATTATGCATGAAATGGAAAGCGTCGCTAAATTTTCGATATAAATTTTGAAATTTTGGCGTCCGATGAGTCTAGATGAATAGCTTAGCCATCTTCATTCAATTTCTCAACGGTTTTTTTTATTACTGTTGTACGTTTAAACACATCGAACAACAGAAATTTAAAATTTAGATTTAATATTTAACGCCCCTACTTCTACAATATAATTATATATATAAATATATATTGTTTTTTATTTAGAATTTTTCAAAGAATAAAAATATCGCAAGTTATTATTTTAATTTTTTTAATCATTTTACCTCCTGGTATCCTTTAATTTTACAAGAGCCAGATCAGGCAAAAAATGGAGAATTGTTATCATTTGGGTCGGAGTTGCATAGGTATAACACTCTAGCCCTGACAGACTTCAAAGGCGACTTCAAGCCCATACGTGTGACGAACTATTCTCTACACTAAAACTCCCTCTCCCAAAGGAAGCATAAGGCGAACCTTTCACTTCTTTGTCGTTCACGGAAATTGCTGGTACAACATTCCATGGTCCCGCAAAGATAAATCTTTACAGCAAGAACACAATATGCCACTTGCAAACCACACTCATTAACTCTGTATACCATCTGTGAGAAGTAAGTTTCATTCTAACAGCTTCTTCCCAAGAATCACTGATCTGTGGAACCGACTCCCAAGAGGATGTTTCCCCGATCACTACAATCTTAATCGTCTAACCTTCACGGCTAGGACCCACCATGACACTCAAATTGTAGCAAACCACCTACATTCCCTCCGTATTCCATCTGTGAGAAGTAAGTTTCATTCTAACAGCTTCTTCCCGAGAATCACTGCTCTGTGGAACCGACTCCCAAGAGGATGCTTCCCCGATCACTACAATTTTAATCGTCTAACCGTGATGGCTAGGACCCACCATGACACTCAAATTGTAGCAAACCACCTACATTCCCTCCGTATTCCATCTGTGAGAAGTAAGTTTCATTCTGCCAGCTTTTTCCCGAGAATCACTGCTCTGTGGAACCGACTCCCAAGAGGATGCTTCCCAGATCACTACAATTTTAATCGTCTAACCGTGATGGCTAGGACCCACCATGACACTCAAATTGTAGCAAACCATCTACATTCCCTCCGTATTCCATCTGTGAGAAGTAAGTTTCATTCTAACAGCTTCTTCCCGAGAATCACTGATCTGTGGAACCGACTCCCAAGAGGATGCTTCCCCGATCACTTCATTCTTTATGAAGTTTCATTCTAACAGCTTCTTCTCGAGAATGACTGCTCCGTAGACCGAGTCCCAAGAGGATGCATCCTTGGTCAATACAATCTTAACCTGTTCAAAACTATGGTTAATTTTTATCTTCCCCTCCTATCCGTTCAATTTACCTCCTAACGTAACCCGCTACCTTGAGTCAAGTGAAACTTACTTTTAAAAAGATACCAAAAACTTCATTATAAAATTTCATCTTATTGGTGGAATATTATTTTAGTCTGATGAAGTCTTTTGGAAAGACGAAACAAGTTATATAGATTTCATTTAGCTTACCATTCAGTTACCCATGTGATATATTGAATTTAAGTATTCCCTTTCACACACATATTACAGGTACATACTTAGGACCACAATTTGACGTTATCGGATAAGTACTGTTTTGTGTCGTATAATTTTTTAATTGCTCATCTCTGAATTGATGTGTGAAATTGTACCATTTCTCACGCTAGTTCTAAGAGTCGGTGTTCAAGACATAGTAGACGCCGTTCTGACGAATACTGTTTTACGAAGAAAATACAAACCTTTCTCACTTGGAAGGTTAATGCAACAGAATCCTAACACCCACATTCGCTAGATTTCGACTTGTATCAGATTAAGTTCGGCTTAGTAACTAAAACCCGAACACACCCTCCGCCACACATACACAGCTGAAAGAAAACAGATCTCAGTTCTCTGATCAAATCCGACGTCTCTTCTCATAACCGTCTGTCTCTTTATTTGCATAAAAAAAATTCATCCAATCAGCTTCATTTGCATAAATGACTAATCCACTTTTGTGATTTCTAATTGCCGCCAAGAATCGGACTAATAACTTTGTTAGATTCGACAAGCAGATAAAATCTTAATAGCAAGTTCAAAAGCGACTTTCGATATGGAAAAATGATGCACGGTTCGCACAGCCCACGTGGACTACGGTTCCCGTAGCTTGCGTATATTCAGAGGAGGGGGACAGAGGCGATAGAGAAAACCGGAATCGAGTGGCTTGCCACGTTTGCTCGCTTCCTCGGCGAAACGTCTGTGTGAATGAAACTGACGCGAAGCAACTTCGGAACTGATAAGATCGATATGCAGAGAGACGGCTAGCCTCACTGGTTGCAAATTTTCCCTTAAAAACTGCAATCGTAAACAAAATCACAAACGGAGGGACCTTGTTGAAGCTATAAAATGGGAATTTAAAAAAATCAGAAATAATTGCAATAAATTTGGTAAAAGAAGTCATTAGTCATAATGGTAATTTAAAAAAAAAATAAATATAAAAATACTCGGTTTAAATGTTTATGCAGAATGGAGAGACGATCAAAACAGAGAACGTTAGATAGAGAGTGTTGTTTCACGTTTTCAGTAGTAATCACGGTTCAAAATGCCCGATCTCGATGTCTTGTTTGTTAAACGTTCAAGTGGTTCAATTTACTTCCGGTTGATTCAGAGATAAATGTCGATGTAGTTTATGAAGTTAAACTGGAAAAATATGTGCATCGCAGGTGATAATAAATAGATGGCTGATATTTTGACGAACTAATCTATCTATCTATCTATCTATCTATCTATCTATCTATCTATCTGAATCTGTTCATATATATCTGAGTGTGTTTATATCTGTCTATCTAGCTATCTATCACCCACACAAATCTTACCTCTATCTTTATTGTGCACACAATCTATATCTATCTATCTATCTATCTATCTATCTATCTATATATATATATATATATATATATATATATATATATATATATAGTAAAGGAAACAAGTCCATTAGTATATAATGGATAAGTGGATCCTAGTAATATAAAATATTAAAACTGATCCACAAAAAGAGCTCAATGTATTTATTATTAAAGAGTAAAATTTAATACACAATAAAACTCAAAATAACCTCATATGGCGAATTCCGCATATATATATATAGTGTGTGTATGATTGAAATGTAACTCCCTGTTTTATCTATGATGGACTCTCCTGATTATAATTTTTACAAGTCGGGAGAGTTCGTCATACATAAAATAAAAAGTTTTCAATCAACCTTTATATATGTGTATAATCATTTAACAACCTAAGTAAGGCAATAAAGTCACTAGGACGCAAGAGGTTACTGAGTCTTTGAAAAAAACTACTATTAAGGAGAGAAAACACCTTGTAGGTCTGATGAATTGGATCGTGATTACGATTCCTATGTAATAAATTATAACGATGGAATATCACTGTTTGAGCCTTTCATATGTGAGTTCAATACCTGGTTAAGTCAGTGGAGAACTTTCAGAGGGAAATTAACAGGAGATAACTGATAACTGACATCCATTAAACGTGGCACGTGGAACTAGAGCAGTCTACCTCAGTGAGCGAAATAAAGGGTTCAGTTCGAAATTCCAACCATCTGAAGAAGGCCGGAGCGTACAACGGCCGAAACGTTGTGATAAATATGGCGACAAAGACGAGGACAATAGTCCGAATAATATATATTTATATATATATATATATATATATATATATATATATATATATATATATATATGAAAATTTCTCCGATTTAACCAGTATAGAAGACAATATTTATGAATAAAAAATGACAATAGGAAAACTGGTGATTTTTCGTATTTTGCTTTGATAAAGTCCACATTGGACGAAACGCGTCAGCAATTACAAGTTTTCCTATTGTCATTTTTTATTCATATATATATATATATATATATATATATATATATATATATATATATATATATATATATATATATATATATATATATCACATATAGAGTGCTGGTGTTATTAATATAACAGAGCTACATGTGGCCTTGTTTTTTCATGTTGCAAAATTAATTTTTTGTGTCTTTTTTTTCAATGCTCGGCTCAAACGCATCAATTATAGTCGATAGCGTTTTGGTCGGTTTGAGCAGCTCATAATAAATTACACCCAGCTGATCCCAGCAAAATACAGAGCAGAAGCTTCGAACCATAGATATTCGCTTTTGCCGCCGATGATGCATGGCCGAGCTTAACCCACTATGCTTCGGGTTATCGTATTGTATACACTTTTCATCGACGGTCGCGATACGATGCAAAAAACCTTTCCTTTTCTGCCGTTGAAGAAGCTGTTCACATGTGACAAGAAGCCGTTCGATGTTTCCCGGCTTCAACTGGTACGGCACCCAATGTCCACACTTTTGTATAATTCCTAATGCTTTCAAACGTTTCGAAACTGTTGTGTGATCAAATCCTAATGGTTCTGCAATTTCAGCTTGGCCTGACATGAGTCTTCATGAAGTAATGTTTCCAATTCTTCGTCTTCAAATTGTCCTGTGCGCTAGAGCGTTTTTTTTATCTTCAACATCGAATCGTTATTTTCGAAGCATCTAAACCAATCTCTGCATGTTGTTCCCGAGAGAGCATGGTCACCGTAAGTCTTAACAAGAATCATGTGTGCTTCAGCTGCAGGTCTCTTTTGAATAAAATAATACAGTAAAATTCTCCGCAAATAAACGTTCTTTGGCACGCTATGAAAAACGAAGTTGCTTAAACTTTAGCGAAATGACATGCACTGAATTTCAAGCTTGCTTATAGTACTTCCATATAGATGCGTTACCATCTGAAACTACACGCACGCAGTTCTCGGAAGGCTATCTGTTGGAAAACAGCGATAGAGTATTTTTCTCTCTCTCTCTCTCTCTACATATACATATATATATATATATATATATATATATATATATATATATATATATATATATAGTGGGGAAACAAATATTCGTATACCATCAATTTTTTTTATTTGTTGCATTTAAAATTAATTAATAAACACACACAGACATATATATATATATATATATATATAATAATAATATATATATATATATATAACCATATATGTACATATATGTACATACGTATATATATATATATATATATATATATATATATATATACATATACATATTCATATATATATATATATATATATATATATATATATATATATATATATATATATATATATAACATATACACATTTATATGTTATATATAATGGATTAAATCCGACAAATATTTGAATATATTTTCTATTAACTCATCAAATTGTTACATAAAAGTAACGTATAAACAGAAAATATATTGGCATATATATATATATATATATATATATATATATATATATATATATATATATATATGCGCATGTATGCACATATACAGTGGGGGAAGCAAATATTCGTACACCTCCAAATTTTTAAATTATTGTATTTCCAACTAATGAACAAACATAATTTTCATATAATTAACGCTACACACATGCATAATAATTAATATTCATAGAAAACAGAAAAAAATATTGATCAACAGAAATAAATCCCATTCATCAATTTTAATGGGCTAAAAAATATTCGTACAATACAAAAATAAATACATAATCTTCATTTAAAACTTTGTAGAATGGCCATTATTCACTTCTACAGCAACAAATCAGGAAGAACTTCAAAATTTCATTAAATTTGCTTCCAAAATATCTTGATATGCTGCAGCCTTCATTCTACCATATATTACGAATAAGTTTCCAGTAACTTTTGCAAAAAAACATCCCCAAACAATGATGCTGCCACCGCCAAATTTCACTATTGAAATTGTGTTCCTTTGAAGGCATTGCCATCTCTCCTCCATAAATGATTTCTAGAATTATGTCCAAATAACTCAATTTTGTTTTTGTCTTTCCCAATCCGAATTTTCCTTATTTTTATGTTCATGAACAAATTTCAACCTGTCATCTCTGTCTTTTCAATAACAGTGGAGCTTTCTAAGGGGAGCGTGACTTTAGTCTGTTCCTATAAATTTTATTGCTTATTGCCTGTTCAATGACACAGATTACTGATGAAAGCAAATCATCTTGTAACTCTTGACGAGTAACCATTGGATTCTGTTTAATTTGACGCATTAATTTCTTAAAAGATCTTGCAGATATCTTCCGTGGGCACCTTTTCTTCTTTGGTTTTCAACATTTTTGCTTTCTTTATTCCTTTCAATGAATGAAGTAATGGTATTAAATGCAATATTAGGAATGTCTTAAATTTTCCTGTAACTTTTACCTTCATTCCGGAGATTAACAATCAGTTCTTTTTGCGAATTTGTCTGTTCTTTACCACTTGGCATGATGAAAAACTTCTTGCAGGAATATCAATTATAGACAGTTCCTATTGTATTTTTAGGCTAAAAATAAATACTGATATCCTTATTGGAACATTCTAGAATATTCCATTTGAATAATCTAGATTATTAAATAATTTAAAAGTTTTAAAATCTGAAATTTGTATGTGTCCGAAAACTTGTTTCCCCCCAGTTTTATGTCCAGAAAAGTAAACACTTATACGAACACAAGAACAATTGTATAAAAGAGCGATTGCTGTCGAAATACACAATTGTGTGTGTGTGTGTGTGTGTATATATATATATATATATATATATATATATATATATATATATATATATATAGTTCTTCAAACGTTATTGTTACTGAATACGCGTATTTGAGTAGGCGCACCGTGTATTGATTAAAAAATATAATTATTTATATTCACCGACCAGCCGATTAACCCTTTTACAGCATTCGAGCCTGGGTCACTGAAGGTAGAGAGAGCCACCGGTTAGCCTGATGCATATATATATATATATATATATATATATTATTTACTCTATTTCCTGTTCTCATCTGCGTTGTTATATTCACGATTTTCGGCCGTTATCCGCCCCGGCGTTTTTCAACTGATTCGAATTTCGAACAGAACCCTTTATTTTGTCCATCATAGTAAATTGTTCTGCTTCCACGTGCCATACCTCTTCCAGGCGTCTCAGTATCGATTATCACCCTTTAACTCAACTTTCCAAGATGTTTTTCAGCTATCCTGTGGCCAGGTATTGAACTCCAACGTCCGAAACGTCGTGAATATGGCAACAAAGACGAGGACAACAGTCCAAGCAATGTAAATAGTGTAAATAATTGCAATACTCATGTCAGAAATATATATATATATATATATATATATATATGGTTATTGAAGAAGAATGAACCGATTTCATGGCGCATTGCTTCAGTTCTCCAGCATCGTCATGGAATGAGTCAATGACCATTTGAAAGAGGAATGGTTGCCGGGGATATGACGCTACTACAGAGTCGTAACCCCGGCAGCATTCAGTTTTTTGTTCATCCCCGGAATTGCGAAAGGTATTCTGCATTCTCTACTACGGGAAAGCAAATTCGTTTGTCACGGTGCAGCGTGCTTTTCGAAAGTAATCCGACATTTATCCACCTTCTCCTAAAAACATACGATGGTGTTTTAAAAAAAATTTCAAGAGAGTGCGTCTCTGTGTAAAGTCCAGGACGGCCATGAGTTTTGGAGGAACAAGTTGTGAGAATCCGTGCTGGGATTGAGGGAAGCCCACGTAAGTCCGAATAGCCGAGTTAATCGAGAGTTTGGGAAGTCTCAATCCACTATCTGGCGTGTGCTAAGAAGACGTCTGCATTTGAAAACTTACAGACTACGCCTGGGCCCTAGAGAGGTCACTCCAGTTTCACCTCTGTTATATAAGAATAAAGTGTGCTACGACAACTGAGGTTGAACATAGATCGCCAGTGCGAAAACACAGGCGACGCCATTATTGAATTAAGTAGACCATGTGACCATAGAGGAAATGCATATATGGCAGGTAGTGTGACGTCTAAAGGGTCTCTATTTCTATTCTATCCTCTATTAATATACGGATCAGCATTTCTACACTATCTTCTGTTACTATACGCATCACCATTTCTATAGTATCCTCTATTTCTATACGGATAACTATTTCTATTCCATCCTCTGTTACTATACGGATCACCTTTCTATTCTATCCTCTGTTATATACGGATCACCATTTCTATTCTATCCTCTATTACTATACAGATCACTATTTCTACACTATCCTCTATTACCGTCCGGATCGCTATTCGCTATACTATTCACTATAATATTTTCCTATACGGATTACTGTTCGGTGGTTACTATTCGAGCGAGATTTATCGATCAAGTACTATTAGTGGGAGTGTTATTCGAAGGCGTCTGACATCAGTATTGTTCAACGGCGTTACTATAGTTGTATCTGCGATTACAAAGTCTCTACAACAACGAGCATTACTAAAGTGACAATGAGTATTCGTTGGCATCACAAAAAACACTGGATTTTGTCCAAACAGGGTGCTATCTCTATCTCACCCCGTTATCTTCCCACAGATGAAAGTGAGAAAAGTCAATTTAATTCTTCAATTTTGTGCGTTCCTTCGAAAACTAGATGGCTTATAGTGTATGTTGACCTTATGTCAGCCTAGGCTAGGATTATTAAATACCTATGTCGTAGGTTTACAGGAATGGAGTGTAGATCTGGATTACGATATTTTATGGTTAAAATGGAAAACCTGTATCAGAGGGATAAAATAAATCAAAGAAGTGTCTAATCTTTCGAGAAAGTGTTTTTAAGTAGATTATAAGGGATTATAAAGGAAGAAAGGACGGTAGAAGAGGAAAGAGAAAGAAATGAAGGAGAGAAGAAATAGGGTGATAATGTAGAAGAAAAGAAAGGTGGAAAGAAAGAAAAAAGAAACAAACAGATGCTAAAGAAAGATGAAGACCAGGAAGATGAAAATTAAGAAAAAAGATTGAAAAAAAGAAAGAACGGAAAAAAATGATGAGAACGGTAAAGAAGAAAGTAAGAAAGAAAGAAAGAAAGAAAGAAAGAAAGAAAGAAAGAAAGAAAGAAAGAAGGGGGAGAGGAGAAAAAGGAGGCGGTGTGAAACAAGAAAGTAATAAAAAAGACGAGAGAGATGAAAGAAGGAAGAGAGGAAGTAAGAAAAGAAGGAGAAAAAGAAAATAATATTAAGAAAATTTCGGGGTTTTTTACGACATATCAACCTCAATGGTTTATTTAATGCCGACAAGATTTTTATTGCTGCTAATATTTTTTTCCTTCAAAAATATATTGCTGGTAATTATTTTCCTCAAAAAATTTATTGCTGGTATTAAAACCTATTTTTACACTTTCATAGTGTTTTGGCACTAGTTTAGGGGTTAACTATTTGCCCATAGCTGGAACCCTAACAGATACTACCACGCCGGGTCAGGGTGGACCTGGGAACACCAACAATAAGCAGGTGTTTCCATGCTCCTCAAAACCTCCTGATCAGAGGCCTTGCTGCTGGACGTAGTTTATCGTCTTACCCAGGATGTGGATGTAGTTCATCGTCTTACTCAGAACGCAAAGAAGAAAAGAAAGAAAGAAGAAGGAGATGAAAAAAAAAAGAGAATTGTATGAGAGAGGAGGAGAAAGAAAGAAATGGAAGTAAGTGAGAGAGATTTTGAAAAGCAGACGAGATATAAATAAATATGAAAGAAAATGGAAGAAAAAAGGGCGAAATAAACAAAAAGAGAGAAATGAGAGTTATAAGGCGGAGGGGGAAAAGAAGTAAAAATGAGAGAGAGGGAAAGCACATAAACGGAAAGGGAGGAGGAATGTAAAGAAAGGAAAGATCGAGAAAAAAAAAGAAAGAAAATAACGAAGGTAAAGACGAATGAAGGTAAATGAAGAGGGAAAGAAAGAAAAGAAGGAAAATGAATGACTGAAGGGGAGAGCTATTTAACCTATAGGCAGGGGAGAATAGATCCCTAACTTTTCCCAAGGTTTTAGTGAGAAATAGAATGAGACAGATTAGGCCGGAATCATTTGAACTCAACTCCCCGATTATATTCTCTGTTATTTCTGGTAACCAGTTATTAGAATAAAACAAATTTGGTGAAGAAACTTCTGAATATATATATACAGTGTAACCCGGATATAAGAGAGTTGTCGGGACAGGAGAAGAAGTCTCTTATATCCCGGTTTCTCTTATATCCGGGTTTGGTCTAATATATATACATCAACACAGGCTCTAATTTGGGACCAAATAAAATATTTCTTATATACGGGTTTCTCTTATATCCGGGTCCCTTATATCCGGGTTACACTGTATATATATATATATATATATATATATATATATATATATATATATATATAAAGGCCGAAAAGTTGTTAAACAAACGCACGAGAAAGTGAGTTAAGTGATGTAGAGAAAATCTTTTCGCAGATTGATGCAATATTTTAATTAATTATATGCAGAGGCCATGCTTCAAAATCGTGGCCTTGTGTCTGACTAAGTTAAGTAATAAACTACACTGACGCCGACCGTCTGCTCGTCTCGTGGTTTCACCCTCATGGCCTCGTGCAAGACCAACCCATACTTCGTACAGTTGAATACCTCTCTCGGCGTTAGGGTTAAAAAGCTTGACTCGCAGTGAAATTCCCAAGGGGATCATCATTATGGCTTTGTGTCAAATAGTTGGTTGCACGATATTTTTTGCGGTGTCATTGTTTCGTGTTCGAGTTCTGGTAAAGGCCAGAATTTCGACGATAAGATTTGAATAAATTCACACTTTAACTCAATTAATCTATATCTGGTTGTTGAGCAAACTCAGATTGGCTTACATGTGGGGAAGAAAGAAAGAAAGAAAGAAAGAAAGAAAGAAAGAAAAGGAATAAAAAGAAAACAAGAAAGAAATGTGAAAGACAGAGCGGGGTAAAATAAATAAAAAAATTGAAAATAAAGAAAGGTGAATAGAAAGAAAGAAAGAGTAGGAAATGAGAAAGAAAGAAAGAAAGAAAGAAAGAAAGAAAGAAAGGTGAGTAAAAAGAGGGGTTAAAGAAAGAAAAAGTAGGAAAATTAGGAAGAAAAAAAGAAAGAAAGAAAGAAAGAAAGGAAAGAAGAAAGAAAGAAAGAAAGAAAGAAAGGAAGGAAAGAAGGAAGGAAGGAAGGAAGGAAGGAAGGAAGGAAGACAAATAGAAATAAAAAACGAAGTTAAGAAAGGTGAGTAGAAAGCGGGGTGAAAAAAAAAATTATGGAAATTAAAAAGAAAGAAAGAAAGAAAGAAAGAAAGAAAAAGTAAAAAAAATTAGAAAAACATAAAGAAGGAACGAAAGAAAGTGAAGGAGTGAAAGAAAGAAAGAAAAAGTAGGATAATTAGAAAGAAAGAGAGAAGGAAAGAAAAGTGAATAGAAATAAAGAAAGGTGAGTAGAAAGAGGCGTTACAGAAAGAAAAAGTAGGAAAACTAGAAAGAAAGAAAGAAAGAAAGAAAGAAAGAAAGAAAGAAAGAAAAAAGAAAGAAAGAAAGAAAAAAAGAAAGAAAGGTGGGTAGAAAGATGCGTTACAGAAAGAACGACCGAAAGAAAGAAAGAAAGAAAGAAAGAAAGAAAGAACAAAAGAAAGAAAGAAAGATAGAAGGAAAATTAAAAAGAAAGAAAGAACAAAACAAAGGAAGGTGAATAGAAGGAGGGGTGGAAGAAAGTAAAAAATGTAGAAATATGAAAGAGAAAGAAAGATAAAGATGAGGAAGAGAGAAAAAAGAAGGAAAAAGCTTTTAAAAAATCCAAAGGTGACAAAATGTGAAAGAAAAAAATGGAAAAAAACAATGTCATAAATATGGGAGGAAAAGAAATAAAAAGAAAGAGAGAAATAAAGAAGAAAATGAAAAAAATATAAATAAATAAAAAGAAATACAGAAAATGCGAACAAAATAAAGATAAAAATGATAAAGAAAGAAAATGTGAAAGAAAGAAAAAAAGAAGGAAGCAAGAGAAAAAAAGAAAATGCGAAGGAAAAAGAGAATTACAAAAGTAGAGAAGAATGAAGGCGAAAAGAGAAAATGAAGGAGAGTAAAGAAAAGGAAAAACGAAAGAATTAAAAAGAAAAAGAAATCGAGAAATGAAAGAAAAAAAGAACCAAAGAAAGAAATAAAGAAAAAAAGAAAAAAGAGAAAAAAATAATTAAAAAAAAAATGGAAAAAGGAATAGAAAAAATAAAGATAAATGAATAGAGAGAGGGATGAGAGAAAGAAAATGTATGAAAGAAAGAAAGAAAGAAAGAAGAAAGAAAGAAATTAAATTCACACCAAATTTCCTTTGTCTTGCAAATATTCCAAATCATCTTTAATTCCTTTTCGCCTGGAAAAAAGCGTTTTTCCTCCGCTAGAAATGTTCGTTTTCTATCCGTTTGAAACCATTCCAACAGCTGATACATGAACTTAGCGTCCTCCCCACATTTCGGTTCTTGCTCACGCCGCTTCACTTGTCAATTTCGAGACAAAAGCTTAAGTTTTGTCGTTTCCTCTGTAAAGTCTTCTCTGACTTTTCCTTCGTTCTTTCATCTGGCGCATTTAAATACGCTTGTCTGTCAATCTTTCGCACAAAGTGCTTACCTCATTCATGCCACAAACTCATTGGCCAGCTGTCTGTTGCGTTTGTTCCAATGTCACTGGAATATAAGCTTCGAGATATCGCAAAAGGGGTTTTCTCAAAATCAAGTGTTTCCCTTCTCTTTTGAACAGGAGTAGGGGTTTATCACTTGTTTCCTGTTTAGGATTGGTTTTACATATCTTTCTAAATTCTGCTTCAAAACTATACTCCTAACATCTCCGATTAAGAATTTATTTGCTATTTATTTTTCTCCTATACAGAAGTAGATAGATACGCCTATCACCCAGCTTACACATCTCCCTAGTCTTTTGAACAGGAGTAGAGGCATATCATTTGTTTCCTGTTTAGGACTGGGCTTCCAGTTCCTTCTAAAGTCTGCTTCACGTGTACTCTTAACGCTTCTTCTTCCCTACGCTAATATAAGTCCACGCAGTAAATTTCTTCCTTGAGTGGCTCTTGTGCCTTGCATATCAAAGGCTCGTATTCATTGTTTGAGAGAAAATAATCCCATATTCCTCAGAACATCTCTTAAGGATTGTTTTAAATGTTGTTATTTTTACCCACGCCCCAAAAGACAAATTGTACATATGGAAACTAGTTAGGATGCCATAGAGACACCGAGGTATTGTAGTGGCTGTAAGAAGAATGATAAGGTAAGAATGTGTTGTTTTATGGTAAGGTCAGATGTGGTATGTTTGCATCAGTAATTGTGGCTACCTAAGGTTAAGATAAGATAGGCTGAAAACCAACCTTCCCTATCCCTCCTTTTGGCATTGTGCCACATTTTTGTATTTTCAAAATATGATTTTACTCTATGCTACCTAGATTTTATGAATTTAAGCGCCGTACTAAATTGGCGGAAATATCTCATTACTCTACAGTTGAAATAGCTAGATGTAACCGCAAGTTCTATGCTAACAGTTTCTTTTCCTGCGCCTCTATCTCGTCGAACTCTCTTTACCGTACCTTAGCTTCCCTGTGCCTTTACTACAAATATGTTCATGGTGATTTTTCAATAAATACTTTCATGGTAAGAAAGATTGTATATATGGAAACTATTTACGGCTTCATAGAGACTCAGAGGTGTTGTGGTGACTGTTGTAAGAATGATAAGTAAGAATGCGATGTTTGGGTCAGTTCCTGTGGCTAGCTAAGTTTAAGTATAAGACAGATGAAGACCGGCCTTCCCCATCCGCCCTTTTTGGCCTTGCGCCATATTTTTGTATATTAGAAAATAAATATTACTTTCCACAATGGAACCTAAACTTTGTAGGGGAGTAAATAATTATAAAACATTTATATGTATAATAATACTCGTAAAAATGAGAAACAGAAAGACGTGGCAACAATGAAACAATTATTATTTATTATCTGGTTGTTATGTGGTGTTAGAGAAACGAGAGACAGCAAAACTGAGTAAAATTGTAAGTCTGGAGTCACGCGTAGATCAAATATAGATCGGAATCAGACAGAGGGACAAGCAAAGTGTATACAGTCTTTCTCATATGTATTTTGATAGATGTATGTAAAGAGTTTTCAGATAATTTTGTTTGAAAAAAAATGTTTGGGCTTTACTTATCTTCAAATTTTGTTGAGTGCTAAACGATAAATGTTACTATTATGATTTGAAAGGAAAAGCAGATGACATTTTCGTTGACGCACGTGTTAACGACCTGTACATGTGAACTGCTTGTTTGATAGTGAGAATTTCAGGTATTTGTGTGTGTAGGGGAGAAAAGTGGGGACGATTCTCACTGGTTTAGAATGAGTGAATTAATGATAATTATAATTGATATAATTATTTTACTATAATTATTTCTTTGATAATATAATTAATTATTAATCATTTATTTTTATGGACACGACATCTTTATGAATTAAAGCACAGTACTATATTGGCGGCAAAGTCTCTTCATTTTACAGCTGTTCTATGATAACATTCTCTTACTTCTCCCTTGTGAAACTCTCTTCCGACTTCTTGCTTTCCAGTCAACTTCGATCTTCAAAAATTTAAATGCAATGTCAATCGTTATCTTTTGTCTTCTTAATTCTTATCCTTTTATAGCCTTCTATTCTTAATAGTATATTTTTTTCATATTCTGTAACACTCACTAACCTCTTGCGTCTAAGTGACTTTATTGCTTTGGGGTGAAATGATTTAAAAAGAAAAAAACAGGCAATATTTAAGTCAATTTTTCTAGCCACCTGACGATGTCTGGTAAAAAGCACAACCCTTAAACATGGTTTCCCGGGCGACTGAATGCTCTCATTGCCTCCATAGGCAGACAAAACAATTTTATATATACCAAAATCCGTGTGTAGGTCAACAGCTACGTACTCACAAATGCAAGATCAATCGTTATCTTCAACCTTCTTAATTCTAGTCCTTTGAAAGTTTTCTCTTCTTAATAGAATATGTTCCTCTTATTTTCTAAACACTCAGTAAGAGCTTGTGTCTTAGTGGCTTTATTGCCTTTCTTGGGTGAAATAATTAAAGAAATCTTACTAATATGCTCTGTGAGTTTCAAATTCTCCAATGCATACCTCTACTTTCCTTTACTATTTTTTTATATTTCAGCGTTTCTTTTGAGCCTGCCAACAACACGTATCTGATTACAACTGCCGATATTAAATCCTGGTTGGTCTCCTAGTTGTCTTACGATCCTTTTGATGTATAGGATAAATATATCCGGTGAGAAAATACGTATTTTATATGTTAAACTATTTCTTAATAAGCGACTGTAAATCTCATATATTAAGTAGATCCCGGCATTCTATTTTAAAATATTCTAAATTAAAAGTCTAAAATTAATAAAGATTGACAATCTTATTCGTTAAAAAAGCAAGATAATACCACTACTACTAATAAAATAATATAAGAAAACTAAGTCTAGCTCCATGCTGGAAAAATGAACGAAGGCGGGAAACTGGCGCCTCATAACCAGCTCTTCAGATAGCCCAGGAAAGCAGTCCATCTCCGGGGAGGAAAACCTTGATTTTAAACCTACGCTGCCCTGAAGTCCTATCCAAACACAGAGAAGGCTATGGGAATAAATTCCAGACAGAAAAGCCGGAGTGGAGCCCCAAAAGCGGTTAGCTGTCAACAATGACAACTTTCAGGCAACTTCTACAGCCAAGCCGTCCCCAAATGTAATGGCCTGTATTCCTTTGAATCTTGCCAGTACGTTGGTGGGGAATTTAGTCTGGGCAGCGCACGGGCTCCATATGTCATCCTCCAGGGCTGCGTCTTGGAGAAGTCAAGTCTGTCTACCACCCAAAAGACTGAAGAGCGGTACCGTTATGTCCGGAGACAAACGTACGCCTACTAATATGTTCTCTCTACATTTCTGAGATGAGTAGTCATCATTATTTACATTATATATATATATATATATATATATATATATATATATATATATATTGTGTGTATTTAGGTAGCATCGTTTTTACTTGTCGAAAACACAATTATACTTCGACATGAAAACAATAGACAAAAACTAAAAAATCCTTGAAGCATTATACATCAAACAGTTGAAACCCAACCTAAACAAAATCAATTATTAAATATTCTTAAATGTCTATAATTGGTAACAGAAGGCATTGGTTTATTCCAACGGTTCCCATACTTCATACTTCTCAATTCACTCTCGTGTGGTCATGTGTGACGTCATGAGATGCGGTGCGATTTTCGCTTGTTTATCGTTGCTTAGAAATCATCTATGTAAACAATGACAGGCTATCATCACTGTCTTGTCCGTATATTGCTTAATATGTTGTAATTGACATCTTTGATAATGCCTTATGCAAGTCGAAAGCTTAGATTGTATTAAAAAAATATGGAACAATATTGTGAATTTCTTCGTTCAACGATAATGTTATTAAACTTATCAGACATTACGAAAAAAATTTACATAGAATAAATATACAACACTTGTCTATATTATTTAATGAAACGTGTATGAATATATATATATATATATATATATATATATATATATATATATATATATATATATATATATAACAAAAAATAACAAAAAACTCCACCGAATTTCAAATTAATTTCTTCGTAGATTGTTTAAACATTTAGATACAGAAAAAACTTTAACCTCCCAAACATGCCCGTTAAAGTAACGCGAATTAACAGCGTCTAAAAAATTTGAAAGAAAAACTGTCCTCGTGAAAGTAGTGTAGCTTCTTCCTTTAAAGTCGGTCTCCACCCCTCCACTCCTTAGCCATCTATATCTTGAGACTAGACACAATAAATTCGAACATCTAGCCGACACATTGGAGTTAAAAATTAAAAATAAGAATTTGAAATGATACATATGACACATTCATATCCTCTTTCCCACCTCACTTCCTCACTTCGTTAATTTTATGTA
>OZ010603.1:3101200-3158700 GCA_963932145.1 Acanthosepion lycidas
TTTTTTGTATCTCTTTGAGGCATGGACTTCCAGGAATCCCTGCAATTAGTCTACTGAAATCTTTTCCAACCATTCCTAGGGCTCCAACTACAACAGGGATTGTTGATGTTCCCATATGCCACATTTCAATTTCAAGGTTCTTGTATTTTGATAGCTTTCCAAAGATCTTCAAAGATACATTGCAGTGTGTAGAGACTGCCATATCAATAAGGAGACACTTTTATTGTTTACGGTCTCAATAACAATGTCTGGGCGGTTAACTTTGTTCTGTCTGCGTGTATTCTTGCAGGTCCTATCTCCATAACCGGCTCTGGGTGGTGTTCATACCAATTTCTTTCAGTTCCCTTTCTACAGACGTTTCAGAATTTCCAGTGCAGATATTGGCCCACTCTGTCATGCCGGGTTTTATACTCAGTGGGTGCCAATATAGTGCAACCTGATACAAGATGATCAATCGTTTCTGGATATTTATTATTATTATCATTATTATTATTATTATTATTATTATTATTATTATTATTATTATTTCCTTTGATTTCTGGTGTGCATTAATTTCTTTCCGGGTCCGCCAAGAGACCTAAGTTCAGAAATGGCATTATGATATTTTCCACTGGGCAATTTAAAAAAAAAAAAAAACGACAAAAAAACAAAACAAAACATAATTGACATAGATAAAACCCTTTGTTAGATGTGAGCTGTACTCGTGGGAGCTACCAGGGATTCCGTCAATGTATCTATTAGAATCTTTTCCAATCAATCTGAGTGCTCCAACTACAAATGAAATTTTTGAAGTCATCATGGGCCACATTTTTAAGATTTCTCTCCAAGAAGTTTTTTGCCTCACCCCTGTTGTAGCCTGGTATTCAACTCACAACTCATTGGGTCCTTTACACATAGCCCCAGTGGATAAAGACGTTGGTTAGATCCAGTGACTAGACCCAGAGAGTTGTGAGTTCACTATCAAAACTTGGAGTCTTGAGTAGGGAATTAACTGAGACATTCGGAAGAGGCATGGCACGTGGAACTAGAAAAAGGCTAAGCTCTTTTGTGGCAACACAGTAAATATGTCGCTCTTTCATGCTTAAGTTCGTGAAAATACTGATTATTTTTGGAAGAATTTCTTATTTGTTTGGAAGAATGAGTTACACCGTTGTGCAGATCAACTGAAACAACCGATTTAGTTTCCTTTCTTTTGCCACACAATCAGTTTTAGACCCTGAGGAATGACTGGGTGTAATCGATCTCTATTTTTCCTCAGATTTGGTCATTTACAGTAGTGTGTAATTATATGAATCTATTTTCGGGGTGTAAGATTAAATTTGACCTTGCAAAATATTGCATCATCGTGATTGCATCAGATTTTGATTACGCCCAGACACTACTGTCTCGACTGTCGATTAGTTGTCCGACGGCCATTGTCTGTGATGGACGTTACTCCAAGTAAGCTTGCGAAAATTGCGCGAACACACTGGCAAGCCTTATAAATGAGCAAATCAAAGTACTATCGACTGGCCCAGAAACTCTCCCGATTTAAATCCAACCGAGAATCTACTAATCTACATTCGTGGAATGGACATACGAAGTACTAACATGTGCACTGGGTTATGTTTCATTGGGGATAAAAAGTGTGGAATTATTCGTTTTGTTTCAATTAATATACACAAGGGTAAACACTCCTTCCACAACACGTGCCTCAGAATTTTCAACTGACTCTATTTAATTTTTGTTTCCATTTTCTACAAAATCTTGTTGTTGTTCATATTTTCGGTTCATGCCATCCTTAGTATCTTTCTGTAGAACCATATTTCTGTTACTTCAAGTCTCTTCTCATCTTTGATTGGTTTGGTTGCTTTGTTTTACGGCGTATCAACCTCAATGGGTTATTTAATATTACTGGTAATATTTTTTTTCCACAAAGTATTTCTGATAATATTTTTTTCAAAAAATGTATTGCTGGTAATAATTTTTTCTTCAAAACTTTATTGCTTGTAATATTTTTTTACAAAAATGTATTGCTGGTATTAAAATCTATTTTTACAGTTTCATAGTGTTTTGATCCGAATGTGGGCGTTAACTATTTGCCCATAGCTGTGACCCTAACAGCTGCTACCACCCCGGGTCAGAGTAGACCAGGGAACACCAGCAATTAAGAGGTGGCTCCACGCTCCCCAAAACCTCCTGATTAAAGGCCTTGCTGTTGGATGTTGTTTACCGTCTTACCCAGGATGCGGACGTAGTTTATCGTCATAACAAAGACGCGGATTTAGTTTATCGTCTTACCCAGGATGCGGATGTAGTTATTGTTCATACCCAGGAGGCAGACGGAGTTTATCGTCTTATCCAGGACACGTATGTAGTTATTCTTTATACCCAGGAGGCAGACGTAGTTTATCGACTTATCCAGGACACGTATGTAGTTATTCTTTATACCCAGAAGGCAGACGTAGTTTATCGACTTATCCAGGACACGTATGTAGTTATTCTTTATACCCAGGAGGCAGACGTAGTTTATCGACTTATCCAGGACACGTATGTAGTTATTCTTTATACCCAGAAGGCAGACGTAGTTTATCGACTTATCCAGGACACGTATGTAGTTTTTCGTCATACCCAGGATAGGTCATCTTTGAGGAGATTGTCCAGCAATCACTGCCATATAAGATGATAACAGTTCAGGACGTTTTTCTTTGTTTCTAACGAAAATTTCTGTCTCTGCTTAGCTTTAGGAATGCATCTTTAGCCATTCCATTACATCTTTGAATCTTAGTGTCGCACATCCCCATCCTTTGTCAGAAAAATTCCCACATATTTAAATTTTTGGTCTTGCCTGATTTTGGTTTCTCCGATTTGTATTTTGCATTTTGGGAAAATCCTTTTGCTGATAAACATGCATTCTGCCTTCTTGTAGTTTCATAATATTCGTAAAATGCACTTTCCCCGATTCTCAACGCTATTTAAGCTGCTGTAATCAGTTCGCTGACCGCCTGACATGCGGTAATTTCGCGATAATTATTAATATAATGATACCCGCAAGGAGATGTTTGGCCTCGTTGTGGCACAGATATCTCTTATATAGCAGAACGTCTTCATCATCACTAAGAGCATCATCATCATCATTACGGTGTTGATAGAAAAGTTCGGTGTGGGTCGAGGGCGATGGATATTGGCGCTAATATAATTACACAATGCTGAAACGGAGCAGCGAAACGAAGATCTCTGTTAATGAAGTTGCGTTGCCATGGCGATGACATTTATATTTGCGGTCACTTGGGTCAAAATATGACTTAATTAACGGAATTGGATACGATGAAGATGTTTATAATAATGTTTTGAATGGTGAATGTTAATAGAAACACGAATACATTAGGAATTGACACTTTTACGGGTTGAATCTTTGCTTATACAGAGAGACGTGGACGTGTTTTTGTGTGAATATTTGGGTTTTGATGGTGGAAACAAAACTGAGAGCGTTTTATTAAAGCTGTTGCATATATAACCTTTTTAATATTTTTTCTCTGCAGAATATCTCTTACATATCTATTCGTCCATGCTCAGAATGCTCAGAATATTGATGCTACATATGGTCCGATTACCATGATATTTACCTTGAGCTCCTAGATAAAATCCAGAGAATCAGCAATATATTTGCTCCTGATCTGGCAACTCGGCTTCAGTCTTTTTCTCACCGCCGTAAGGTTGCCTTTCTATGTCTCTTCTATAAATACTTTCATGGTAATTGTTCGGATGTACTTCGCCGATATTTACAATCGTAACCTCAACATGTCTGAAGCTGACCGCCAAAAGAGTGACTTGTTGCACCTTCTTGGGTTAACGTTCTCAGCTGACGGAAGTGGAAAGACTATATTGAATCCATTGCTAGGCCAGCTGCTGAAAAAGTTAGTTCACTGTGTCGTGCGAAACAATCTTTCTCTCCAGAATCTATCTTACATATCAATAAATCTACCATTCGTCCATGCTTAGAATTTTGTGCTTTCTTGGGCTAACGTTCTCAGCTGACATGAAGTGAAAAACTAGATTGAAACAATTTCTAGGTCACCTGCCAGGAAGGTTAGTTCATTCAGTCGTGCGAGACGGTTTTTCTTCCTGAAGTCTATCTTACATAGTCGACCATTCCTCCATGCTTAGAATATTTCTACCACATATGATCCTGTGCCTTAAAGTCCAAAGAACCCGCAATATTATTGGCAAGAATGTGGCGTCTCGCCTTGAGTCTCTTTCTCACCGCTGTAAGATTTGCTTTTTCTATACTTTCATGGTAATCGTTCGGATGAGTTCTTCGCTATGATGTCCAGAATTTAAACGCAGTACTTGACTGGCAGCTAGGTCTCACCATTTTACTGTTGAGATGGCTAGATGTAACCGTAACTTCTATGATAACAGTTTCTTTTCTTGCACTTCTCGTTTGTGGAACTCCTTCTAGCCAACTTTAATCTGCAAAGAATTAAATGCAATATCTATCGCTACCTACTGTCCTGATTACTGTTCAACAGTTTCCCTTTCTAAGACTTCTACACTGAAAACCCCCTTGTATCTCTGTGATTTTACTGCCTTGCGTGGAGTATATACATATATATATATATATATATATATATATATATATATGTGTGTGTGTGTGTGTGTGTGTGTGCATTTAGGTATATTTAGGCAGCAATCCTTCTTTCTTGCACATTTCACTGAATACGACAGACAAGGTTCTTTGATTTAGTTTTTATACAATTTCTCATGCGATCTAATATTTTCTTTTTCTTTTTAGATGATAAATTATATAAAAACTGTCCGAATGTTCTTTTTAGCCGAGCGCTTTCGGCTATACATACATGCAACAAACTATTTCTTATTTAATAGCTAAAATATTTAATTCTTGAAAATGGCTAAATGTATAACCGAAAGAACTCGGATTAAAAGAACATTAGGACCTTTTTATATAATTTATCATCTGAAGAAAAATTATTAGATCGCATGAGAAATTGTATAAAAAACTAAATCAAAGTACCTTGTCTGTCGTATTCAATGAAACGTGCATATATATATATATATATATATATATATATATATATATATATATATATATATATATATGAAATAATAACCGGACGCTCGTATTAGAGGATACCCGTCTCATAGGGCGGCTAGCCAATCCCTATTGCAGACGCTTGCTCAGGCACATTTGTATTTTGTTCAAAACCCACAAACCCAACCTGTGGTTTATACTGCAACTATGCTGAACGGACCTTAGTTAGAGATTCTGTGAGAGGGCATGTTATCTAGTGTGATCAACAATGTGAACAAGGCCAGCACGCTCAAAGCCTCGGTCACGACGACTTGTGACTTCGTGTTAGTACTGTTATCGACAGCCCCCAAGGGTTCCGTTTACCCAATTTCACTGACACGAAGTCTTGGAAGAAGAAAAAAGGAGGCCTGAAATGAATGTTCTGAAGAAAGAAAAAGAGACCAGGAAGGAAAGAAAGGAGAAAGAAAGGCCTGGAAGGAAAGAAAGGAGAAAGAAAGACCCGGAAGTAAAGAAAGGAGAAAGAAAGACCTGGAAGGAAAGAAAAAAAAACGAAAAGAAAGACTGGAAGGAATGAAAAGAAGAAAAAGGCAGAACCGGTAATAAATAAAGATATGGAAGGAATGACAGACAAAAAAAAAAGTGAAAGAAGGAGTAAAAGAGAAAAAGGCTTTGAATGAACCGCAGAAAAAAAAGTGAATCCTTGAAGGAATGAAAAAAAGAAAGAAAAGAAAGAGAAACCTGAATGAATGACCCCCAAAAAAAGGAGAAATTAGAAGGAATGAACTTAAGAAAGAGAAGTTTTGAGAAGAATGACCCAAAAAAGAGATCTGGGAAGAACAGAACAAAACCAAAAGGCAAACTGGATGGAATGACAGAGAAAAGTAAGGAAGTCCTGGAGTGAATAAAAGAAATAAAACAGGAGATATGGAATTACAGACAGAAAAAAGAATAATAGAATACTTAGAAAGAATGAAAGAAGAAAAGGACACCTAGAGGTAACCATAGAAAAAAATAAAAACCTAAAAGGAATAAAAGATGAAAGAAAGAGAGACGCGGCCCATAGAAGGGAGAAATTCGCTTTAACTCTAATTAGCGAGTTAAACTGGGCGCTTGATTTTTATACTGTCCGTATCGTTATAGAAATTAGTTTTTAGCTAATTTAAACTGAGCTTTTATTTATTGTTTATTATTATTGTTATTATAAAAATAGTTGTTTATTTTATTATAAAATAACACTTAATAAAAACTGAGTTGAAATTAATTAAAATCTCATTTCTATGCCGATACAGTTCGCATAAAGAATGAAACGTTAAACGTGAATCCTGTTTTGTCTCGCTGATTAGAGTTAAAGTAAAAATCGGAAATTCCGCCGCTAAACGTGAATCTCGTCTTCTCTCGCTAATGCGCATTTTGTTCTTGTCGACTAAAATTACTATTTTGATGACGCCGGGTAATCGGTGAAATATATCAAAAATTGAAACTGTTTCCAAATTGTCTTATATACAAGGTAACAAACGTCCTTGCTGTTTTTGATTTATTAGAAAAAAAAGTATACAGCAAAACTGCTATACTGTTGGTTTTCAAAATCATCTCCATTGGCACACAAAAACTTTTGCCAACGTTCCTCCAGCTGTATAATGCCCTGGCGGTAAAAATTGAGTGTCTTGGACGCAGACACGTGATATGTTGTTGCAAGGTCCGGGGATAGATGGATAGCATAGCCCAGTCACCGTATGGTATCCCAGGCCACCAGCGCCACAGGAGGCTTGGCATTGTTACGGAGGAACAGTACACCCTTGTGATTAACCAATGTTCGCTTTCCCCTGCTTCGTAGCTTGTTGCACACGTTCCAACTGTAGCGGCTACAGATTCGCAGTAATAGTTTCGCCCATTGGTAGCAGCTCATAGTGCAGCACTTGTCTATTAGTCGAGTAGATACAGAGCATGAACTTGCTTGGGTGTAGAGGTAGTCTTGTGGTGGCTTGGGGTCCAAACCGCCACACGGATAGAAAGCAGAATTTTGTAAATATATAAAAAAAGAAATGACTTTAAGATAAGGATGACTCTTCCAAACAGGCTTATTCAACCTTTATCATGAGGCGCCCCTGGAAGAACTAGAAGTTCTATCAGGATTTATTGCTAGCAAACAAAATCTTAACATAAAATATGAAAAACATAGCAGAAAAAAGAATACACTTAGAATCAGAATAAAACTCTTGACAATTCTAGGACCTGTAGTAAGGAAAGAGGGCTTCGAAAATTCGACACTCAACAGAACATATTAAAGGCAGGACAGTCAGAAAAAAACAACATGCAAATGAACATAACAGGAACTGCAATGGATAGGAAATGGGGAGAGCCATGATCTCCCTCGTTCTGAGGCTCCCATGGTAACAGCCAATGTTTGGCTCGCTTAGGGGTGTTACACAGGACATACTTTTCCTCGCTAGCGTGCACTGGATCAAATATGGGTACGTCGCGTAACTGGCAGTCATTCGTTGTTGCTTGCTAACTTCCGACAGTGTGAAGGGTATCGACAGGACTCAACTTATACGCCTTGCCTATGTGATCTCCAAAGGTTCCACGTAATCGGCGACATGATGCGGCTGCCGACATGACGACGTTAAAGTCATAAAGCTGACAACTCCGAACGAGGTGCATCGACACCGCCATGTAACCTCGCCGCTGCTCGAGCTATGACTGATATGTGTACGCAACACACCTGCTTTGGCCAAATGCAATGCGCCCTACGCCCACACCCGCCCCTTTACCGGCATGTGACGCATTAATTTGCGTGTCAGTGATCACTTCTTCCCACACGACAAGATTTTTTGATATTCCCTTATATTAACCATTTCGTTGGGTTCTCATCCAAATTTACACAGGAACAGATACACCGACACATACACACATAATATATATATATATATATATATATATATATATATATATATATATATATATATAATCTTTCGTTTAAAACAATTTTTCAGAAAAATAGGTTTCTCAAACTATATATGAATATTGAGCAATAGTATTTAGTGAACTTGAGAAACATATATATATATATATATATATATATATATATATATATATATATATATTCAGTGTGTCTGAAGATTTTAATTTTTAATATTTTTTATTGTTCAATATATATATATATATATATATATATAAATATGCCATACACAATAATAATATATATATATATATATATATTCAGTGTGTCTGAAGATTTTAATTTTTAATATTTTTTATTGTTCAATATATATATATATATATATATATATAAATATGCCATACACAATAATAATATATATATATATATATATTCAGTGTGTCTGAAGATTTTAATTTTTAATATTTTTTATTGTTCAATATATATATATATATATATATATATATATGCCATACACAATAATAATAATAATAATAATAATAATAATAATAATAATTATATATATATATATATATATATATATATATATATATATATATATATATATATATGTATGTATTCAGTGTGTCTGAAGATTTTAATTTTTGATATTTATTATTGTTCAATATATATATATATATATATATATATATATAACAGACACAATAATAATAATAATAATAATAGTTATATATATATATATATATATATATATATATATATATATATATATATATATATATATATATAGGGAAAATGTATGGTAAGTGGAAAAAGTTTTCTTGTGACGCCATTCATTCATTTGTACTTTATATATATATATATATAAAGACATTTTCATGTTTATACATTCTTTTTGTAGATACAAATATTTAAGCAAATGCTCTGTTTTATAATAAACAGTATTAAACAGAGCATTTACTTAAATATTTTTATCTATAAAAAGAATGTATGAACATGAAAATGTCTTAAAATAATTATCGGACTTTGTCCATTTCATTATATATATATATATAATGAGCAATATTATTTACTGAACTTGAGAAACCTATTTTTCTGAAAAATTGTTTTAAACGAAAGATTTTGTAACTGTCGACCGATATTAATACAAACTGGTCTTATTAGCACGTAATTTAATGTAATGGATTCGACTGGAATTCGAACTCGGCTCTCCGTTATCCATTACTCCACCGTGTCTCCTTACTATTGTGCTTTTATGGATAAAATATTTCTCCGTTTTATAAAGAGCGCAACATGACGACTTTAATATGAATACTATACTCGAATAATAAAAAAAATCTAAAGATGAAAATGATTTCAAATAGTTCTTTACCTCGTGATGACTGGCGCTACATAATCTTGGACAAAGAAGTGTACCAAATAACAGAAACTAAGTCATTTGAGTCCGATATTCAGGGAAGGAAGAAAAGCCCGACTCGATATACCGAGTCTTTCCTTATAAGGAAACTGCTAATATTACTATCACCATTAGAGATGAGCAGAAAAGATACTACACTTTTATCCGAAGCCGATATTAAAGGAATGGAGAAAATCCTAGCTCGATACAATTAATACCGTCTCCAAGACCTTGGGGGCGTCGAAATATTTTCCACCATGCCACCTCTCTCTCTCTCTCTCTCTCTCTCTCTCTCTCTGGCAGGATATGGTGAGCCTCTCACTGCTCTATCGCTGCTTCCATATAAAGTGCTCGGACGAACTACGTTTCTTGGTCCCATCAGGTCTAACTTTCACGGCTATGACCCACCATACCACTTACATTGTAGCAAATCACCCACATCCCCTACGTATTCAATCGTTAAGAAGTAAGTTCCACTCGAACAGCTTCTCCGTGGAACTGACATCCAAGAGGATGTTTCCACGATCTTAACCTGTTCAAGTCTAGGTTTAACAGCCATTTTCCACACTTATCCGTATAATCTGCCTCTTAATGTAGCCCTCTACCTCGAGTGGCTCCCGGGCCTTCTACTGTAAAAAAAAGTACAGAAATAAATGAAGCCATGCGCGTGTCAAAACTTTACGCCAGGGCATTGATCACAGAGTGTACCCTCCATGGATATTTCAAATTGGATCTTAGCCTACTCCAGATCTTGGGTCTTTCCCTATATATTCCAACCTGCTAGTACGTTTATACGTATGTAGTCTATTGGTTATGTTTCCCTTCCAACATCGGCAACTGTTGTCTTAAAATGTAAATCCGAATCGACATTCAGCTAGTTAGTCTCCTTCTGGCTTGGGGCCAATTTTCTTGGAACTCTGTGTTTACTGGACTACACGACAACATGGCTGCCTGCCATCTGCCTCCCACCCCCGCCCACACACGAACATCTAAACTCTGCCAGTAACCCATTATCGGATCCGCTCTCCGACAGCTGATAAGACGTGGAATCACGTGATATTCTTAAAGATCGTCACTCCATTAGAAATCGGCCAGCTAAAATTGGGTATTATTTTTGCATTCAGATTTCTTATTTAGAGTTGCCTCGGCAGCCTGCTTATCGTCTGCCTTTCTTCAATTCTCTGACTTCTTTAAATTTTCACGTACATTCTCCATTTAGCTTCATTTGGTATAAAATTTGTTTAATAAATCATCGTCCTTTAACCGTCTTTCGGCAGGATGGATTTTACAGTGTAAGAGGCAAAATTTATGTGAATATTTTTTGTAATTTTTTATCAGATCCACCCCGAGTAAGGCCGCTAAGACGTAATGGGTTAGTCGGTGTCAGATAATTAGAAAACAGAAGAATTATTAAGGAGTTAGAACAACAGAAGAGTAATCAGGACGACAGTAGATGACGATCGACATTGCATTTAAATTAAATTTTTTAAATTTAAATTTTTGAAGGTCAAACTTGTCTGGAAAGAAAGAAGCCGAAAGAGAGAAGAAACTGTTAGCAAGAACTTACGGTTATATAGAAACCAATTCAACTGGGAATTGATGAGTTGTTGTCACGCAAGTACTGCGCTTAAATTCACAAAGTCTCGGCACCTTAGCGAAGGGCTCATCCGTACAATTACCATAGCTCAGGGGAGCAACTTTACGGCAATGGGAAAGTGACTGAAACCGAGACACCAGATCATGACGAATAATATTGCAAATTCATCTTTGGATCTTATCAATGATCTCAAGTTAAATAGCAGTTACACCAGACTATATGTGGAAGCAATACTCTAAGCAGGGACGAATGGTAGACTTATAGATATGTAAGATAGATTCTGGAGAGAAATTGTTTCGCACGACACAGTGAACTACCTTTCTTAGCAGCTGACCTAGTAGTGGATTCAATATAGTCTTTTCACTTCATGTCAGCTGAGAACATTAACCCAAGAAGGCGCAACAAGTCACTCTTTTGGAGGTCAGCTTCAGACATGTTGAGGTTACGATTGTAAATATCGGCGAAGTACATCCGAACAATTACCATGAAAGTATTTATAGAAAAGACATAGAAAGGCAACCTTACGGCGGTGAGAAAAAGACTGAAGCCGAGCTGCCAGATCAGGATCAAATATATTGCTGATTCTCTGGATTTTATCTAGGAGCTCAAGGTAAATGCCATGGAGTATGTAGCAGCAATATTATAAGCATGGACAAATAGATATACAAGATAAATTCTGGAGAGAAAAAATTGTCTCGCCCGACACAGTGAACTGATATTCTTAGCAGCTGACCTAGCAATGGGTTCAATATAGTCTTTCCACTTCATGTGTGCTGAGAACATTATCCCGAGAAGGCAGAACGAGTGACTTCCCTGGAGGTTAGCATCAGCCATGTTAATGGAAGGCAGAAAGGTTTCACTCAGATGATTAATGGAGAAAAGTCATGTAAGATAGATCAGGAATGTAAAATTGTGTAGCACGACACAGTAAACCAACTTTCATAGCAGCAAACCTAGAAATGAATTCAATATAATTTTTCCAATGTCAGCGGAGGATGTTACTCTGAGAAGGCGCGACGTGTTTCTATCCTGGTTGTTAGAATCAGCCATGCTGGTGAGAGACAGTAAAGAGTTCTGTCAGATGATTAATAAAGAGCAGTTTTTTGATGGAGGAACTTAAAATTAAGAAGCCATCTTTTGCTCCAGTTATGAACTGACTGTATGTCTTTTTTTTTTTTAGATCAGCCGCCAATTTGACATTATCGATCTGATCAGACTTGATAACGAAACAGGAGTAAATTGGTGTGTTACCAGGGTAGATACCAAGTTGAGAGCTGATGCCTTCAAAAAGGTCATTGATGAAAATTAATTACGAAGCAGGACCAAGCATAGAGTTGTGGGGTGGGTGGACACCTGCAGTAGTACGGAAGGTTCTAGATGATCTAATTTCACGATTAAAGAAAAACTGAATCAGTTCAAAAATCCACCCGGAATCAACATAACTTTTCAACTTGTGAAGAAGACCGGTATGTTGAACGCTTTCGAATTATTTCAAAAGCAACAGCCCAAGCTTCACTACTTGTGGGTAAAAATAACAGTTAATCCTAAATATGAAATATTTTAGTAATCAAGGAAGCATCCTCGTGGGAGTCGGTTCCACCAAGAAACTGCTCAAGCGGAACTTACATCTAATCTATGCAATACAGGGGAATAAGGTGGTTCCCTACGATGTACGCGGCGACGCGGATCTAAGCCGGGAAGGTTCGAACTGATAGAGCAAAGATATGTATTTCGCCTCTGCAATTTCCATGGAAATAGCGATAGAGCAGCCGAGGCTTGCGACATTTCGCATGTAGGAAAGAAGCTGTGTTCATCACCGACAAGGCCGCGGAGAGGATTTTTGACCTCTAGCGAAACTAGGCAGATCCTACCCATATATGACGGCAGTACTCCATTTTCGGACCGATTTTGCCTTTTGTAACAATAGAGGATAGCAGGAGGTGTTAGGTCCTTACTGGTGTTGTACAGAGAGCCAACCATGCTACCTGCATCCTTATCAACGGGCCGTATGTAGAAGTTCTATATGAGTTTGAGACCTAACAGACTTTCAAAGGACGGTGCTTCCTTGAGAGGACCTCAGTTCATCCTGATTATTGGTAGTTCGGGGTCAGATCACCAATGATGGAATGTAACTAAGTTGGTTTTCGAGGCATTGAATGTAACCAGCCAGTTTTTACCCCATTTGGTAATTTGTGCAAGATCAGTGGAGAGATTGGGTCGCCAATCTCTGACCATTGAGAGTTTTAGAGATGCACTGTTATATAGTCGTATCATCGGCATAAATATTTACAAATGATCTCATATTCTTAGGCAGATCATTTATGAAGATGAAAAAGCGGGTTGGTTCGATGAGTGACTCTTGGGGGGGGATACCTGTGTTGACCTCGAAGCTTCCAGAGTACTGGTCATCGATAACTACCTACATGCACTGTTAGGAAGTATATTATGATCAGGAAGGCCTTTCTCATGATTCCATAACTGGAGAGCCTTGTGTTACACCTTGTCAAGGGCCTTTGAGGCCTTTGAGATACCTAGTGCTCTGGTCCTCGAGGTGTGTTTGTCATCAAGAGCAGGAAGAGGCTTTTGCTACATCCCGCCTGTGAGAGAGAGGTTGGAAGGTGGAGAATAATTCGTCACCCACAAGGGCATGGAGAAGCTTTTAAACTTTATCAAAACTGAAGGGAGAGTTCTTGACAACACACGCTCAAATAAGATTACAGTACTCTATTTTTGGCCTCATCTTGTAACGGTAAAGGATAGCAGGCTGGAGTCACGTACTTACTGGAGTGGTACAGTGATCCGACATTTTTCCCTGCATCCTTAGCAATGGATCGTTTGTACAAGTTCTACTTGAGGTCTAGGGCGAGCTTAAGACCCCGAGAGAATATTTGTGTATTGCTATTAGCGAAAATATGTAGTTAAATATTATTACGTAATAGAAAATAAACTCTAACGTCTCCGTCAAAACTCTGAAATTTTATTTACTATTTCTTATAGATAGGTTCGCTTATCGCTTGGTTTATCCTTTTCCCGGTTTTTTTGTGCAGGAGCAGAGGGTTATCCCTTGTTTCTTGTTTAGGGTTGGATTTCCACTTCTTTCTATTAAAGACATCTAATTTTCTTTTACTTGCTGTAGCCTCCTTGCGTCTCAGTGGAATTATCGCCTTGAATTGATTAAAAAAATAAGGGAATTCAGCACATCACAAAAAAGAGGCAAGCTGGACTTTTAGTTTATGGCGATTTTGTAAGCGAATCTCAGATGTAGCACAAAGCCGAATGTATGGGGCACCCAGTGAGGATCGAACTCACTACTACGTCGCAATCTGATCTAGCGAGTCAATGTTGTTAACTATTGCACTATATCGAAGTGCCCGGTGATTTTCTGAGCGAATCTTAGATGTGGCACAAGGCCGAAAGTATGGAGCACCCAGTGAGAATCGAACTCACTTCTCAGTCGCAATCTGATCTAGTGGGATCTAGCGAGCAAAAGCTTGCTAACAACTGCAGCACGTCGTAGTGCCCGGAGATTTTCTAAGCGAATCTTAGATGTGGCACAAGGCCGAAAAATGGGGCGCCCAGTGAGGATCGAACTCTCTACTCAGATGTAAATGGTTCTCGCGAGAGAAATTAGCGAACCATTACACCACACCGCTAAATTTTTTGACTCGTTCCTATAGTAATGTCTCCATTTTGATTTCATCATCCTCAAATGATATACCGGAGAACGTGGAGAACATTTCTCGAGAAATTCCTTGTAAGAAATTTCTGATGGCATAATAGATACGTTCATTATTTACATTATTCGGACTATTGTCCTCATCTTTGTAGCCATATTTGTTAGAACGTTTCGGCCGCTGTACACTCCGGCCTTCTTCAGGTGGTTGGAATGTCGAACTGAACCCTTTATTTCTCTCACTGGGGTTCTAGTTCCACGTGCTAGTGTGTGAGTTCAATACACGATTTTCAGATGAAAATTAACAGGAGATAACTAAAAACTGACATCCATTAAAATATGGCACGTTGTAATCAATATGGCGACAAAGATGAGGACAATAGTCCGAATAATGTAAATAGTGTACATAATACCTCATCTCAGACATATAGACAAATACTGGATACGTTCAGTCATATAAGCCACCTTCTTCATAAACTCTGAAAATATTCCCCTATCTTTAATTTTCCTAATAAAGATAAAAAGCTAAAATATTATGAGGATATGTAGGATATATAATGTCTGAGCATAGACTTGAAGAGGTAGTAATTGAGGCAACATACTCGATAGTAATAGTTCTTGGGAAGAAGTTGTCTTCATGGAAATTCCTCCTCGACAGTGGAATCCGAAAAGAATGGCTCATTGGAACCATTTAGCTAATCTTAACATCAGCCATCTGTAAATAACGATTGAGAGGCGTGAGCTTAGTAAAGATCCGTCTATAGGAAAGAGGTAGGACTCGGCGTACTTCCCTACTACCGTCACAAATGGACTGCTCCTACTTATAAATATGGCAAGTAGCCACATTAGAGTAGGATTTGAGTAGTATTTGATTTACTCAAGTTATTCCGTTCTATGTACGAGTATTTAATAAACATCTTTTTTTCTTTTTTTTTTTATAGTAAGCTTCACTCTTTACAAGACTCGGTGGCCACTCGAGGTAGAGAGTTACATTAGGAGGCAGTTTGTACGGATAGAAGAGTAAGGTGACCTCAACATGAACAGGTTATGATTAGAGTGATCGGGGGAACATCCTCTTCGGAATCAATTCCACAGATTAGCGGTTCGCAGGAAGAAGCTGTTCGAATTGAACTTATATCTCATCCATTACAAGCCCCAAGAGCCACTTGAGGTACAAACTGCAATACAACATTATCGCCCAGTATCAGAAATTGCTGCGAAAGCAAAACATCAGGCAGAAAACTCGAGTCATATTCTTAAATAGCCTCGTCAGATCCAGACTTTCTTATCTATGGAGTAAAACCCGTTGGGAAATGTCTAAACTATCAGATGTATACAGCTGCTACCTTTACGCGAGTGAAGCCTCTTGGCAAACATCATCCTTGTTTGAGTATTGTGGATTGGAAAAAAGAGGAGGCACGGTGGAGTAATGGATAGCGGCTCAGATTGAAAACTCGGAGAGCCGAGGTCGAATTCCAGTCAAATCCATTACATTCACTTACGTGCTAATACCCTTGGGAAAGGTATGAATCCTTTTCTTCTCCCCCAGCTATGGGTAAATAGCAGGACAAACCGGGTTCTATAGATTTGGATGGCAACTGGTCTACTGCAGAAAGAAATGGCAACCTACTGCGGAAAAATCTGCCTCGTAGAAAGATACATAATCGCTTAAGTGTTTATGGCATATAACCGAGTGACCACTTGAGGACTACCAACAGCAGCAGCAACTAAAATGGATAGCAACTCATAGGGAAAATAATGACCTAATTAATACTGACATTGCACCATGACAAATAAAATACTAGGAAGGGAACATACTTCAATACTGTAAGGAGCTATAATAGCTAGTGGACTTGAGAAACCTGTTTTCCTGAAAAATATTTTAAGAGAAAGATTTGATAAATTTGAATCTAAGACAGTACCGGGGATTCGGACAATGAATGCCAAATGTTTTTTCTTGTAGGGACATGGCTAATATTACCATTACTGTTACCTATGCTATCTATCTACAGGAAGTTTGCCCCACAAAGTCATGCATGAGTGAAAATAACGCCTCGCTCTTCAAGACAGAAAATATTTGTCACCTGCGTTGAATTGATTTATTTAAACCGAAAAAGTTACCATTCCAAACACATTAGCTGTCATTTGTCATTCCGCCTGCCAAAGCTAATCGTGATTCCATCGTCAAAAACTTTGTCTCAGAACTCCCTACGGAATCAAATTAAAAGGTGAGAGGTCAATTTTAGGCCACTTATCTTAAAAGCACTGAAGACTGGTACAAGGTAAATAATTTCAGTTGAAAATAGCTAGATAAACTTAACTAACGTAAAATTAATAATAAATTATTTCACTGAGCACCTGTCCCTCTATTTTATTGTCATCATTAACTGGGGCATAGCGAATGTGTTTTTGTTCTAAATATATATATATATATATATATATATATATATATATATATATATATATATATATATATTGTGGACCTACGACCCTACGGCTCACGGAATAATATATTACAGAAAAACGGAAAAAAACACCAGTCGAAAAGAACACACACACACGCACATAAACAGAAAATAAAAATTAAAATAGTTAAATAAATAATAAATTAAAATAAAAAAATAAATTAAATAAATGCCGGACTTAATCCATTTCATTATATGTTGTTACTGTTTACGTTAATGTACGTTTCATGAGCAGATACAACTTTTGTTTTTATTGGCTATTTCGTTTTCTTTTTGTCAAGTGTTGGATTTTGCTGCAACACTACTTCCAAAAATATTCAAGCGATTTACCTCTAACTTGCGTTCGAATGTATGCCATTCGACAAACGATGGTCTTCCAGTAGAATTTAAGCGCTGTACTAGATTGGCAGCTAGGTCCCATCTTTTCACTGTTCAAACTGCTAGATCTAACCATAAAATCTCTACAGACTGTTTCTTCTTTCAAACTTTTTCTTTGTGAAACAAAGAGTTCCATTGTCTTCTTTCCAGCTAAGTTTGATCTTCAAAAATGTTAAATGCAATGTCAATCGTTATCTTCTGTCCTTTTAATTCTTATTCTTTTATTGTTCTCTCTCCATGATAATTATTTTTCTTAGATTTTTCGCTCTCAGTAATCTCTTCCGTCTTAGTGACTTTGTCGCCTTGCATGGGGCAAAATAATTAAAAGATAACAATATTCTTTCACTGATCCACCCTTGTCTCATTTAATAATGGATATTGCTAGAATCAGAGTATATATAATAAGAAACAAAAAATATTCGTAAGAAATACAGAAAAGAATTTTAAAGTTATATGTAATATCAATCCTTCTATATTGCGGTTGATACAGGATAAAAGAAGAGTAGACTTGAGGCAACAGAGATGCAATTATACAGGTTTGATTGAAATTTTTACGGCTTATCAATCTTCTGTAAGTTATGAAAACGAGAAAATATATTTAGAGTGTAAGTATTTTTTAGTAATAATAATCATGTAATAATACAAGTCATACTAATTAACTGATACCTGGGGGAGAATAGTAGGTTCTATACCCTTTCCTTTGCGCGTAAGTAGACATAACGAAGCAGACAGAAATTGGAACTCCAATATCCAATTTCAAATTCTGAGGCGTTATCTGTTATACCACCCGCACATCCAAAACTACTGCAACTAGTATTCCAAAGCGGTTACCCATCGAGATATCGACCAGGTTCAACATTGCTTAACTTATTGTTATGGTCCGATTCCTTGTACCATGGTGATATTCCAAGGTAGAACCAGTAAAGAAGAACTCGAATACGAATATGGAATAACACAGATATATTACAAACAGGAATATATACAGGGAGGTAGAAAAGTGTTAGTATGAAGAATCAGGTTTAGTAGTAATTGTCTGAACGCGACTGTTTCGGACTGCCTCTGACTCGACTGACTGACTCCTGACAGACTTCTGACGGACCTCATTCCAGACTTCAGACTGAATAGTATTTAGTCACCCGCCCCACACGAGGGCATTATGTGGCACAAGGCCGGTTTAACTTGGGATCTCCGAGCCCGTGGGTTCTGCCAAAAATATGCCCTTTGAACCCGTATAAACGGGTTCAGGGTCGGTTTACCTCCCCGAATGAAACTCCGCCCTTCGGTGTAGCCTCGTTCGTGTTTTTCCCCGCCCAAAGGCAGAGAGTTCAACCGATCAGCCGGTCGCCCGACTTCGGACTGAACTCCCTGCTTCCTCTTGAGGCGCAGTATTTATTACGTATGGAATAGTCCATTATGTTATTATGGGTAAGGTCCCATAACACTTATACTGGAGAATTCTGAGAATACCATGGACTCAACGTGTGAACAAATGTTTTTTAAGGAAAATGGAAACAAAAAAAGAGGAAGTTGAAATTCTTAAAACAAAGGAAAGAAAGCTTGGAGAATTTGACGCACATAGGGAATCCTAAAGGCAAGAGGTGCAGAGGAAAACATCAAGTAGCCTGCCTCTACAGAAGTCTCAAACATGACCTTACATCAGCTTCTTCTTCTGAACCGATTCATAAAGAATCTATCATGTCATCCCATAAATTCTGTCCGAATTTTTACTTTTTGTTAAAATGAACGAAATTTAAAGAGTATTTTATAATGTCTAATGGAGCTGAACATTATTTTTATGTTTAGATGCATTTAAACTGATCAAATTTTATTTCAGAGAACAATAAAATTAAATTTTGTTTGATTAAAACCCTGCTAACATGGAAGTACCCAAGAATCATTTGAGGCACATAATGCTTTATGAGTTCAAGAAAGGAAACTCAGCAGTCGAAGCGACTAGAAACATTCACTCAGTTTATGGAGAGGAATGTGTGAATGAAAGAACTCGCAGAAGATGCTTTGCAAAATTCAGAGGTGGAGATTTCACCCTTGAAGATGATGATCGAACCGGACGTGCAGTTGAGTTTGATTAAAAGCTTCTTGAAGCAGCCCTTGAAGAAAAACCTGCTTTATCAGTTGAGGAATTGGCAGTGGTTCTCAGTTCAAACCATACAACTGTTCATCGTCATCTTCAAAACTTGGAAAAGTTCCTAAACTTGGAAAATGGGTGCCTCATGAATTATCTGAAAACAACCTCAAATCCCGAGTTGACATCTGCTTTTCTCTCCATTCTCGCCAAATTATTTCACCTTTTTTTGGATAGACTTGTGACTGGCGACGAAAAATGGATCTTTTATCGAAATGTTAAGCGTCGTAGACTGTGGCTTGGTAAAGGGGAAGGACCCCAGCCACAACCGAGAAGGGAACTTCATGGGCCAAAGGTTCTTCTTTCAATCTGGTGGGATCGCCAAGGAATAATCCACATTGAATTCTTACCACCTAATGCAATAATTAATGCTCAAATATACTGTCAGCAATTAGAGCGTTTGAACCAAGCTTTGAGGTGGAAAAGACCTGCTCTAGTGAATCGAAAAGGGGTGATGTTTCATCAGGACAATGTGCGACCCCACACAGCAAGAATCACGTCACAAAAGAACGAAGAACTTGGTTGGGAGAAAATTCCTCATCCACCTTATTCTCCCGATCTTGCTCCTTCAGACTACCATTTGTTTCGTAGCTTACAGAATCATTTGGAAGAAACAGCTTTTGTAACACAGGAAGATGTTAAAACTGACATTTGTGAGTTCTTCGAATCAAAGCCAAAAGAATTTTACAGTAATGGAATTAGTAAGCTTGTTAATAGATGGAAGGAAGTCATAGATAATCAGGGAAAATACATTGCTGATTGAATCTGTAATTAAATGTAACATTTGGTCACTTGTTTTCTTTATTCAAAATTCGGACAGAACTTATAGGATGACCTGACAACTTATCTCTATCAATAAAAAGAATAGGTATATAAAAAGAGCCCCAGATTAATAGACTACCACCCCATGACGCCAAATGGCCACACAAAAGGGAAAACATTACAACTCCTCATACTAGGCGCACACACGTACACAATTACGAATACATAATTACCACCCGATGCTCGCATTGACATACTAGAATTTTTACAAGCTTACATCCATACAGAATTACCTAGCTTGAATGCACGCGATGCATGATTGACCAATGAGAATCGACTCCCGCAAAAAAGGAGTGGTTTCTCTGATGGAAAAAAGGAATTATATATTCGATCCCTTTCCAGAGACACTGTTTACTTTCGTGGGATTTCTTGGTGTAGACGGGTAGCTATTAATTTAACTGTTTAAGAAAAAACAAGAGGGATGTCAACGCAAATACCTAATGAAAAATAATATATATATATATATATATATATATATATATATATATATATATATAGATAGATAGATAGATAGATAATATAAGTGGTTAACATACATTATATATATATATATATATATATATATATATATATATATATATAAATACATACATATACATAGACACACACACACAAATATATGTATATATATATATATATATGTGTGTGTGTGTGTGTGTGTGTATAAAAATTCCAAGAGGATAGAATCCAGGTAGAACTCAATGTTCACGACAGAGTAAGAATCTAATAATAAGGCTTAAACACACACTAATATTCCATAGTTATAATTTTTTCATTGGAATCTAAATTACGATCCAATTCATCAGAACTTAAAACTATATATATATATATATATATATATATATATATATATATATATATATATATTGGAAATGAAATCGTAATCTTTATAACATCAACAAAATACAATACTCGCCGTGAAGTAGGTAAACCACTGCTAGTGGTGGACTACTTAGACAGCTTATTACAATATTTATTTCTTTAAAATTACAGAAAATGTGGCACAAGGCCTAAGAAAGGGGATGGGAAAAAGGACGGTCTTCATCTGTCTTAATTTTAAACTTAGCTAGCCACAAACACTGACCCAAGCATACAAACAATATTCCTAACACCAAAACAACACATTCTTACTAGCCTTTCTTACTACATTCACCATAATACCTCATGTCTCTATTGAAAATCCTAAATAGTCCCCATATCTCCAAATCGACATATGAGGGGTGGGGAATAAAACAACAAATTAAAAAGATCCCCAATGAGGATATACAATATTCATTAATCTGTTTACAAGAAACTAAACAAAATTATTGTTAGTAGTAAAATCCTCCACAACACTTAAATGTGGCTGAAACATCAGTTCACTGGACGAAATCGATGCGGGCCTATAAAACATAAAAAAATGCATTTATCCCCCCCTAGCATTCACACGGACACGCACTCATCCAAACACGACAACAAAAAATGAAAAACACACACAGGCTAAAAACGAAAATCTACCCGCATCCACCAGTGAACTGACATTACTGACCACCTAATGAGGGAGGGTAGGGGGAAATAAATTAAAGAAAAAATAGAGACAGAAATAAAAGGGGTCAATGAGTAGACACGCCCTAGATAAGTTAACTGGAAAAAAGGAAAAACTAAAAATTCAAAAAACAAAACCTACACTAACCTAATTTTGGGATGGGTTGCCCAAGTTCAACCCAGGAAGAACAATATCCGGATGCCTAACCGGCATGAAAATGCTACTCTAGGTCAGCCCATTTTACTCGACACAACCGCGCAAGATTCACCCACCTTTTGCCAAATTCTGAAGAAGTGGGGCGCCGCTTTTCCGTCCTAATCTTGACGTTAAGCTGATGCTTAAAGAACAAGATCATTTGGGAAGAAGTAACTTCTTGCCATCATAGAATTCCTTCTTACGCGTCGTCCAAATCACGACTCTCATAACCCCTAGTAAGCAAAAGAATACATATTGTTCAGCCTTCGTCATCTGCGACACCATATTGCTACAAACAGAACTGGCTTCAAGGACAAAGAACTTTCCTTGCAGCATGCGGACCATGAGACCTTCAACAAACCTGCACAACGGCGCTACCACCCTGCAATGAAAGAAGGCGTGACCAATGGTCTCGACTTCCCCACTACAGTGACGGCATGTTGAAGATTTCACCAAATCCGCTGAACAAAGTCTTTTGGCGACCCAGAGGGCCCCACGAATCATCAGCCAGGTGAGTGAGGCCTCATCGTTATTGAGGCATTTCAACCCGGGCGCCCAAGGCCATATTGAGCGAGCCTCCTGCTTTGTAAGACCAAGTTCGTCAATCAGCTCAACACGCATGGCCCCACTGACTAACACTTGATATCATGCCCTACAAGACAACGGCTGGACGTTGGAGAGGCTATCCAACGCCCGTAAGAGGCGTTTCAGAGCAATACCACATTCACGATAGGAGCACTCAGCTGGGGGCAAACGATTGGCCTCCTCCTCGCACGAGTGCACACTTCTAAGGGATGGGAAAGTTTTACGGGCGTCTTCCTTCCAGAAAGCGCCCTCCTCATCCGATTCGCGACACATTCGATCTAGGAACCCGATGCGAAGCATATATTGACGAATCTCAATGCTAGGCATACCCAGACTGCATTCAGATGGATGAAGGCAACAGATCTCCCGAGATACCATAGCGGTTTTGCCTTTCCACAAGAAAGAGAACAAAAGCTTTACTAATGGCATTAGTGTGGTATACGGAAATGGAAGTACAGAAAGTCGGTAAAGGAGAATCGGGTAGATGTGTGAAACACATACTTCCGCCCTCCCCTTCAAGAAAAGATTCCTCCGAGACCACAAATTAATTGCGATTTCGGCCTTCCCTCGTACCTCCGACCAATTCATTTCTAACTGAAGATCAGGATCGAACCAGACGCCGAGTATCTTGACCGGCCCATCCGTCCAGAGGAATGTTCCGGGAAGAGAAACTCCCTTACACGCACCCAACAGCAAGCCAACAGACTTATCGCGATTGATCTTGGCCCCTGTCACCATCACATAACCACTGATTTCTTTGCTGACCTCGTCAATCTCGACACAAGAACCGAAACGTCATCAGCATAGGCAGAATACCTGGCTGAGGTGGTAGCCCCAGGCAGGGACCGGATTAGCCTTTAACTTGCAAAGGAAAGGTTCCAACGCAAGAACGAAAAGCAAAGGCAAAAGCGGACAACCTTGACGAATGGAGCGAGACAATACGAAAGGCTTCGATCTTACCCCATTCACCTCCACCAGAGCACCGGGAGTCACATACAGAAGTCGGATCCAAGTGCGAAAGTACGGATCAAAACCGGCCGCCGAAAGGAGAGCCTCCAGAAATAGATGGTCAACCCTATCGAAGGCTTTGTCTGATCTAAATTGATCAGTGCGATTTCACTGTCGTCTTTCTCAATGATCAAGCGTACCATATGAAGGTTATCCTGAATAGTCCTACCCTTCACAGCACAAGTCTGTTCGGAGCCAATCAGACTAGACAGGACAGCCTGCAAACTTTGTCAAAATCTTGAACTCTGTATTTAACATAGCTAAAGGGCGAAAATTACCTATCCCATCCCCACCGTTCTTTTCCTTGAGTAGCCACTTGAGCGCTGAGGTATAGACCCCTGCTTCATCCAATTGTTGAAAATCAGTTCCAGTAAAGGAACAAAAACGGTACTACTGCCTCAAGAAAATTTCGTAGTGAGGACCATCTAATCCTGGAGATTTATTCCGGTCAACCTGTTTCAACGCTTCCCAGATTTCCTACTCTGTGATGGGACCCTCGCACCTAGCCGCTTCAGCTGCCTCAAGACAGGGGAAGTCGGCTAAATAGGCGTCGAACTGAGAAGGTCTTATACCGGGATCCCTGGTGAAAAGTTCCTGAAAGTTATCACAAATCGCCTCACATATGCCCGCGTTTGAAGTCAAGGTTCGCTTATCCGGCAATGTGGCGCACGCGATATGTCGTCGATATGCATTCTGAGACTCATCTGCGCACAAGTCATATTCGTGATATTCTTCGCCTCAGAGGAAATTCTTTTTAACCTAGCCATAACTACCAGAGCTTGATAAGCAAGGAGGACAATTCTGTCTTAGCTAAGGCTATTTCCCCACTATCACGGGATTTCACTGCGCGATCTACTTTTTGCTCTAAAGCCATTTCCGCTACTGATTGGGCCGACGGCTAAAATCAGCAGCAAACGTTCTAATTTTCGATTTTAAATTGTCCCACCAGGCATTCCCAACAACCACCGCCGTCAATTCCCTTTGTATCATTAGTAGCAGTTGGTCCCAGAAATCCTGCTCACCAAATAGTGATCAGTTTAATTTCCAGTATCCAGCCAACCTAACCTTAGGCTTATCTAAGTTTACACGGACCCGGACAAGCCTATGGTCCGTATAAACTATATAATGAAACCTTGGACAACCTAAGAGCCCTAAATCGACTCTCCTAACTAAGACACGATCGATGTAGCTAGAAATAGCCCCAGCATCCGAGCCGCCACTATTTGTCCAAGTCCAAACTACTTCCCGAGGGTACTCATTCCGGTACTTATCGACAAGATCAAACCTGTCGATAAAGTCCCGTTTCACGTCCCGTTTGTTAGTACCCGAATTTGGCCCTATACGATCTATATCGGGGTCAAGGACGGCATTCCAATCCCCCGCTAAAACTACCCGACGAAATGCCGTCAAAAAACGGCTCGATCTGCCGAAACAAAGCAGGCCGCTCAGAATCAGTATTGGGCGCATAAACCCCAATGAGACGAAGAGCCTTATCCTTTACGATAACATACAGCACGCAAAGTCTGCCCGCCGGATCTGCGAAGACAAGAGTACCCGCATCCTTCAAAGACTTGCTCACTAGCCAAGTGACACCTCTCGAACGACCATCAAAACATGCTGAATAGAGGGAGAACCTCCTAGACAGAATGTCCACATAGTCATGAGTAGAAAAACGGGTCTTTGTACACAACAAACATTCACTCCGAGATGCTGAAGGACACGAAGGAGCCTCGCCCTACGAGACTCCGCCCTCGGGCCTCAGACATTCAGACTAGCTAACCAGAGAGCCATAATGAAACCGATTAGTGTTGTTCTCCTGCATTAAACATGGACGGAGAAAGGACATCAACGGCCACTCTCATTGAACCTGTTCCCATCTCAGTTTTGATGATACCGTCGGGAGACAGGCCGCCAATGTCCAGAGGGAAAGTTAATTTTAAAGCTCTATACAGGGAGGTGTGAACAAAAAGAGGGAGCCTCCCTGAACAAAAATGTTGCAAATTTTTTACATTGTCGTTATCAACGCAGGCCATGGGCGGAAACATGCCAAAGATTTCACTTGCCTCCGCAACTATGGCCTAAATTTGTTGACTGGCTTCACCCCACTCTGATAACAGTTAATACCCTTTTGGCGTTGGGGAAGTTTCTGGGGTCTTCAATGTCTAAATTGTTCATTTTTCTGAAATTTACTAGTGATTTATTATTCTTTTTTGAGTATCGCAGGGCTTTGTCCTCTAGTTGTTTTGAGACCCGGCACACGTCTTCCCCTGTGTTGAAAATGGGTTTCGGTTTTTTATGGAATGTAGGGTCTAAATTTTCAGAAGGGCTTTTATGCCTTTTGGGATTTTCAAACTTTTTGGGGGGTTGCTGCAGGAGTTTTAACAGGGAATGGTTTGGGGCTAATAGCAGAAGTTTGGACTTTGGCAGGTGAAACTCTGATGGGGGCCTTTTTTAATGTAGTCATTTTTGTGAGAGATGGAGATGAGGATCTTATGACTGGAGGAGGGGTCGTTATGTGTTGTTTGACTGACGAGGAACACGGTGCCGAGGAATTGGGGCCTTATTTTGTTTCAGCGAATCTCTAAGTTGGCACAATTTTTCAGCTTTCTCGAAAGATGGTTCATATCTTTGTTTTTGTTGCCGTATTTTTTCTGAATAGCTGGTCGGAGAGACACACTTAGGACTGCTTGAGGGAGTGGGATTGTTTGTGTCTTTTCCCATTGAGGCTTCATTGAAAGGAGGACCCGCTGCCTGGGCTTACAACAACCTGCCGTACCTTTATAACTACCTGCCATTCCCCCTTTTCCTCCTCCGCAAAAAACTAGCGGCGGGCGAAGGCTTTTCGGGGAGTAGGGGCCGTGAGACGGATCCAACCGGGGGTATTACCACACCGGTCCCGGCTGTTAGCATGCTCATTACAGGCGAGACGGAAACAACAGACTCAGTCCGAGGGGGATTTGGGTCGGTGGGGGCCAGAACCTCAGAGGCCTCATCTCTGGGCAGGAAGAGGACAGGTAACCAGTCTGTCCACACTTCCAGCAAGCCGGTCTTCGGCCTGTGACTATGATCGGAATCCTCTGGCCCTCAACATCCAGGCAGTCAGGGATGGAGACGAAGAACTTTCGATCCACCATCAATTCAAAACTCCATCCCTCGGTATTATCGTCGGAGGACGCACAGAGCATCTGGCCAAATTGGAACAGATAGGCGGCCAAGTGCTCGCCAACAATTGGAGGAGGGACCTGACAAACTGAAACTTGGTCTTACGCCTGCCTTGATATTCGGTCCACAGTATTAGATCTTTTGTTATTAGAACCCGAGTGCTCACCACTTCAAAGTAGGCAGTCGTGGGTAACTGTATGTCCCACATGAAGAAGCCTTTGCCTTTAATGACTCTCTGTGGTTTACTCCCCAGGGCCGTCAATGACTTTATGACGATGTCTTTAGTAGAACGACAAATTTTGCGCGAACGCTTGTTCACCACAACGACCAACAGAATTCTTTTTTTCAACCTTCTGTTTTTCTTCAAGATTTCTCAAGAGCCCATCTTTTGTAACAAGATCGGCGTAGCTTTTAGCTTTTTCAAGGAGCTGCGTAATGATGATGCTGCATTTAGGTGGGGACGACCAGACCGCTACTTTGTCGTCTTTATTGGTATTGTCGGTTGCCAGGTCATTTCTTGAAGAAGAGTCTTTGTTTGATTCAGCTTCCATATTGTTTTCCTTGGTTTGGATATTTTGGCCTGCTTCGGCCTCCATATTTTCAGCTGGAATATGCGAATTTTCGCTTTTTTTCTGTCAAATTCTTTTCTTGAACTTTTTGGCCATTATCGGCCACCATACTTGTAGACGATTCATATCTATTTCCGTATTTTTATTTTCTTTCGATTTATCGGGTGGCTTAGACTTTTTCTTTTTTTTTTATCCCAAATAAGTTTTTTTTTTTTTTTCACATTCTTCTTCGAAGCCGTTTTTAAAAAACACAAAATAGAATGTTAAAGAAATAAAAGGGATAAATAAATTACTAAAACAAATACAATAATACAGTTAGACTTGCTAAAGACAAAACCTTACGCAAAATACAGACAAGAATAAAACATTTAACTTAAAAAGCCGGACAAAATAGGTAATAGTATCACAAAAATCAACGTGTCAAAATGATTGGTCGGTAAAAGGTTCAATATAGACAGCATAATACCCACCACGTTCCAACATATTTTGACGGTTGGGATATAGCCATTAGTGTACATTGGTACGCTATATAACACCTTTCTTCTTCTCTTTCCTACATTGACTATTTTACTTTTCCTCTTTTCTTCTATTCTCTCTTTCTTTTTTTTATTCTTCTTTCCTTCTTTTTCTTCATATTTTTCTTTTTTCATTAATTTTTTTTCTTTCTTCCTATATTCTTTCTTTATTTTATCTTTAATTCTCACTTTTCACCTTATTGTTTTTCATTCGTTCTTGCTTTCTTTCTTTCTATTCATTTTTCTTTCTTTCAATCGTTATTTTTCATCATTCGTTTCATTCCTTTTTCTTCCACCTCCTCTTTCATTTTATTCTTTCTTTTTTTCCCATCTCTTCTTTCATTTTATTCTTTCTTTCTTTCCCATCTCTTCTTTCATTTTATTCTTTCTTTTTTTCCCATCTCTTCTTTCATTTTATTCTTTCTTTCTTTCCCATCTCTTCTTTCATTTTATTCTTTCTTTTTTTCTCATCTCTTCTTTCATTTTATTCTTTCTTTCTTTCTCATCTCTTCTTTCATTTTTTTCTTTCTTTTTTTCCCTCTCTTCTTTCATTATACTCTTTCTTTTTTCCATCTCTTCTTTTCTTATACTCTTTCTTTTATCTTTATTCATTCAAATTTACGCCATTACTGAATACCTCTTAGTTTCGACCGAGGCTATTTTTTTAGCAACGAGTAAGGATGAAACTCAGTACAGTAATTTTTTTTTAACCATTGCTTTTGTGATTAATCTTGCGTTAGTAAGTCATTAATCTTAGCAACGCAAAAGTTATTTGTTATATTCCCAACCCTTCGTCAAATTGATTCCTTATGCCGCTTTTGGCGTTATCCTTAAGGTATCCATCTAAACTAAAGAATTGATGTATTGAAACAATGAATCATAATAGAGACATTCTTGGATTCTTCTACATATGGTGGCATGATATAAATATTGCAAATGCGAACCGGCTGCATACAGTCTGCTGTTCTGATTTCTTCTTTCAATAAGTAAGTATATATATGGAGGCTCGGATTGAGAAATTGGAAAGACGAGTACGAATTCCAGTCAAAACCATTACATTGACTTACGTGCTAATACCCTTGGGAAATGTCATACTCGTCTTCTTCTCCGCCCAGCTATCGGTAACTAGCAGAACAGACCATTTCTATAACCTTGGATGGCAAACTACTACGGGAAAAATCAGTCTTGTATCAAAAGATATACGATCGGCTAAGCATGTATCCCGCATAGCACGTAACTGACTGAAATAATAATTAAATTTCTTAGTGTTATAACAAAACTGATTAAGAAAGACGCCATAGTTTTGGTTATTTCTTTTATTTTCCCAAGTACTTTCAATCTTATACAACAGGATTTTCAGGGTTAAATGGCTGATCCAGTTATTACTACATAGTAATTACTTATTTAAGACGTTGAATGCTGATAATGACAATATTCGGAAAATGCTATTGAAATTCTAACGTCATAATGAAGCCATGAAGTTTTGCTTTGAAAAACTGACTTCGGAGGTCATCCAAAAACCACCATGGTCACAACGCTGAACGACGAACTTTTATTATATTGAGAGATTGGAAAGCCGAGTACGAAATTCAGTCGAATGCATTGCATTCCCTTACGCGCTAATACCCTTGGGAAAGGTATTAATCCTCCCTACAGCTATGAGTAAATAGAAGGACAGACTGGATTCTATAGCCTCGAATGGTAACTAGTCTAGCAGAAGGACAAATCTGAATTCAAAACCTGTGGAGGGTTGTTTGGGGAACTTGTGGCAGCAGGTCTCTTTATTCGGCCTTTCAAAAAATGTGGTTGGTTCTGCACAAAGCCTTCACCATTATAATCAAATCATATGTGCTGGACTGTCGGTTCCTATGAACTGAGTTGCTCGACCCTCATACGACGGGAGAGTCAACCATATATATATATAATGTATAAAACGTGTTTTTTTTTTCACAAAACACATGTGAAAAAGTAAGATGAAAGTAAAAATAACATGCGGAGCTTGTAACTTTAAAAATCAGGAGGTCACTTGAATTGGTTTCAACCTTACGGTAGCCTCAGGCTATTTTTATGAAATGACCTCTTAACGTTTTATTTTCTTAAAATAGTAATGAAAGCTATATTAATATTTATCTATTTATTTATTTTTAAATAAATAAGCAAACGTACGACGTTGGGTGTAATAGAAAGGGAGGAAGAGGGTGTAAAAGAAGAAGAAGAAGAAGAAAGCAAGGTTATTGTAAATGTATCGGCGTAGGCTTAGATGAAAATACATTTATAATAATACCCTTGCTTCTCATTTCTTCTTCTTCCGATTTAAGCTTTCGGCTTACATAAGCCATTATCAAAGATGACAATAACATTTCAATATATCAAACAATACACGGACAAAACAATAATGATAGTCTATTATTGTTGCATGAAAAAATTTCAAAGCAACGACAAACTCGTGTACGCTCGAAACTCGAAGCGAAAATCGCATCGTAACTCGTGTATCAATATGTTGATTTCCTTTCGTCTTTCAGGGATATGTTTATTTTACTATAAATATTAGTAATAAAGAAAGCACACTGGAAGCACTATGACAACAAACTTAAGTTATACTAATTATCTAATGCTTTAATGTTAGGATTAGACTAAAATAGAATTCATTATAACTAATAAATATTAAATTATACTATAAATAGTAGTAATAATTAAAAATTTTACATTGGAAGCACTATGAATTCATTCAAAGAACGTTGACGGGGACATATGCAATCTTTCAATAGTAGTAATAAAGAATTTTATAGTATAATTTCATATTTATTAGTTAAAATGAATTCTTTTTTAGTCTAACCCTAACATTAAAGTATTAAATAATTATTATAACTTAAGTCAGTTGTCAAGTTTTTGAATTCTCGTATACTTGTATTTTGATTGGTCATTCCAGCTTATCTAAGAGCGTTTCCGCTAGTGAGGGCTGTTTGATTGATTTGAATCTTTTGAAACCCTTTATTCTACATTCAACATCATCACTTGATAAGAGACCAGAAGTGTTGAAACAAAATGGCTATTTTTGCAGTGATTTTATAACATTTTTATGTTATAATTTTCGAATAAATGATTATATTTGCACTAATCTGTATTGAGCTCTCTTTTAAGAATATTATTTGTTGGTTATTGGAATTTATTCCGTATACACCAATCCTATATATATATATATATATATATATATATATATATATATGTGTGTGTGTGTGTGTGTGTGTGTGTGTGTGTGTGTGTCATAAAAATGTCATGGTGTCTTTGATAATTTGATGCTGAAAGTCGAAAAAAATATAATGTATGTTATTGAAAAATGAAGTTTGCATGTTATACTAAATGTTGTTGTTATTTAACGCCATAATGATAAGGAATTTTAATTAAAAGTATATACTGTATGTTATTCTGTTTCAATTTAACACTAATTTGAGAAATAGTGTGAACGCACCGATAGCTCTACAAATAAAGAACGATTTGTTTACTTGTTACTCGTGCGTGTTTCTAAGCAGAAGTTTTTTTTTATAAATTGCTGTGTAATCGTCTCTTGAATATTGCATTTTAACGTGAAATCAAGAAGTAAAAGTAGTTTTATTCCATTTGTAGCTTTAGTATTGCATTATAATGTGAATTGCTTCAACTAGAAATATTTACATCAGTACTTACGAAACCAAGGCAATTGTTAGCCTACCGAAATCACTGGCGCAAACTTACTAGCCTACTTACCAGTGCCGATTTTTGTAACTGTTGTAATAAGTTTCCTATTTTAGGGGGTAATTTTTAAGATTTAAAGGCTGCCTTATAAGCGGAAATATGCGATAGTATATAACACAAAATACGCTAAAAAGCGGGAAAAATAACTATTCTACCAAAATATGGACGTATAATAAAGTGCTCACTGCAGCCGCTTTGAGAAAAAATCAGACACGCAGCGCGAGCCAATGCAACAGAGGCAAAAAACACTGCAAACTACCGTGGTTTCGACCGCTATATATTATTCACGAAGAGGAAACAGAATTTTCTTCTTCTTTTCTTATACGTCATTCCCGTCTTAGCTTCCGGTGCCGGAGTACGATAATAGTAGTGTGGTGTGTTTGGGGAACACTTGTTATTGTTAACCAGCGACATGAAGAGTCCTAACAGTCGAAATCGCGCTAGTTTGCGATAATATACTGTGTTTTGCCTCTTTTTGTTGTATCTATATCTATCTATCTATCTATATCTATATATATATATATATATATATATATATATATATATATATATATATATATCCAGGTAAGGTGAGAAAGAGTACAATTCCAACGTTCGAACATTTCATTTAAATATATATGCACATTGTCAGCTATCAGCATACCACATAACACCCTTAAGCGCTTAGCCTTGGAGTGGCTTTATTGGACTCAGCAGTTTTCAATATGATTGTCTGAATCATCTTCAACAAGCGAGAGCAAGATCTAAAAGGTCAGCCAATCTAATAGTGATCTCGTCCCACAATCCTCACTCTTGCCCCATATGCGGCCTTCTTTGTAAATCACTAGCAAGATTATAGCACAAAATTTCATAACTGTATCAATTAAGCTCTCAGATCCTCATACGTCGTAACCGACCGGAGACTCCATTATATATATATATATATATATATATATATATATATATATATATATTGCGTGTATTTAGGCAGCATCTTTTCATTTATACACGTTTCATTAAATAATATAGACAAGTGTTGTCTATTTATTGTGAATTTCTTTCTTCGTTCAATGATAATGTTATTAAACTTATCAGATGCTATGAAAAAACTTTACATAAAATAAATAGACAACACTTGTCTATATTATTTAATGAAACGTATATATATATATATATATATATATATATATATATATATATATATTATACTCGTCTGGAAAAACCTCGGGTGTTTTGGCTTGTAAATGAACGTGTAATTGAGGCGAAAACAATCGTACAGAATCCAAGCTCAGAGTTCAAAGAAAAAAACTCCAACACGAGTAAAGCAAAAGTAACTAAGTAAAGTGCTCAATACACTAAGTAGAGCAAACCTAAAGAGCCAGGTAAAACTACGTAGGTTTCACCTACGTGGATCGTCAGGATACAGGGCAAGAGTACCCTGACGATCCGCGTAGGTGAAACCTAGGTACGTTTGCCTGGCTCTTTAGGTTCATATATATATATATATATATATATATATATATATATATATATATATATATATACATTTAAATTGTCCGATTCCTTCAGAAAGTGTCCTGAACGATGGTCTTTTCTTTTTTATCGATAAATGGTAAGAATTCTTTAGAGAGATTATGTGAATAACGAGACCATCTTAAAGAGGATAAGGTGCTGAATGTGAACAGGTTCTAACAACCGGAAAGTGGTTTGAATCGATAAATGGTAAGAAATAAAAAATAAAAAAAAAAAAACAGGCGAGTAATCAAAGAAACCTATAGGATCAACGAAACTCCAAGGAAACTATTCTTACTCAGAATGGGAGAGTTGAAAGATCTGCGACACATGAGAAGAAAAGAAGACATGGAGAATTTAACATTCAGTAAATATATGGAAAGCTAAAGAAACATTGGGAAGAAAAAACAAGTTACGTAACGAGTTTGAATGAAACGCCCATTTACACCTGTCTTACTAGTAAGTGTGGTCGCTTCTATAAGGTCAAATTGGTAGCACAAATCAAAAGCGGCCTAATATCTGCTGTTAACCAGGGCAGTGAATAGACTGTTAATTTTAACTCCCCCAAAACAAAACTGCTTACTATTATTCATCTGAGTAATCTCTTTCTGCCTTACATCACCATGGCTGATGCTAACCTTCAGGGGAGTGACACGTTGTGCCGTCTCGGGCTGACGTTCGATGCTCACATGAAAGATTATATTGAATCATTAGTTATATATTTAAAAATTCTTGACAAAATCCAAAGAAGAATCTGCAATTTTATTGGTCCTGACCTGGCATCCCGGCTTTATTCACTTCTCCACCGCTTCCCATCGAGCTTCCCTTTTCAGTAAATAATTTCATGGTAATTGTTTTGATGAGCTTTGCATTATCTGTCTATATTTCTGAGTTGAGGTATTATGTACGCTATTTACATTATTCGGACTATTGTCCTCATCTTTGTCACCATATTTATTACAATGTTTCGGCCTTTCAGTATCTGTCTATATTTCTGAGATTAGGTGTTATGTAGCTATTTACATTATTCGGACTATTGTCCTCATCTTTGTCGCCATATTTATTAAAACGTTTCGGTCCTTCAGTATCTGTCTATATTTCTGAGATGAGGTATTATGTACACTATTTACATTATTCGGACTATTGTCCTTATCTTTGTCGCCATATTTATTAAAACGTTTCGGCCCTTCAGTATCTGTCTATATTTCTGAGATGAGGTATTATGTACTCTATTTACATTATTCGGACTATTGTCCTTATCTTTGTCACCATATTTATTATAACGTTTCGGACTTTCATTATCTGTCTATATTTCTGAGATGAGGTATTATGTACTCTATTTACATTATTCGGACTATTGTCCTTATCTTTGTCGCCATATTTATTATAACGTTTCGGACTTTCATTATCTGTCTATATTTCTGAGATGAGGTATTATGTACGCTATTTACATTATTCGGACTATTGTCCTCACCTTTGTCGCCATGTTTATCACAACGTTTCGGCCGTTATACGCTCCGGCCTTCTTCAGGTGTTTAGAATGTCGAACTGAACCCTTTATTTCGTTCACTGGGGTAGACTGTTCTAATTACATGTGCCATGTCTAATGGATGTCAGTTAACTCATGTTAACTCCCCCCTCAAAGTGGATAATGGTGTTAGTTACATTCAGTGCCAGGACCCAAAGAGTGTGAATTCAATACCTGGTTAAGGTGGTGGAGAACTAGAACCCTCTACCCCAGTGAGCGAAATAAAGGGTTCAGTTCAACATTCCAACCACCTGAAGAAGGCCGGAGTGTACAACGGACGAAACATTGGGAAAAACATGGCAACAAAGATGAGAACAATAGTCCGAATAATGTAAATAGTGTGCTTTTACTATAGTACCAAGGCTTTATGAATTTATATGCAGTACTAAACTGGTAACAAGTACAGTTGAAATGATAATTTTTATGGTAACTATTTCTTCTCTCGCACTTCTAGCCTGTGGAACTGTCATTCGTATTCTTGCTTTCCAGCCAAATTTGATCTTCAAAAATTGAAATGCAATTCCAATGTTATCTACTGTCTTCTTGATTCCTCTATTTTTTGTTCTCTCTTATCAATAAAGTTTTCTTTTTCGTATTCTCTCACATTCAGTAACCACTTGTGTTTTAGTGGCTTTATTGCCTTGCTTGGGGTGAAATGATTAAAAAATGAATAGATGGAAAAAAGGTCTAAAAAAAGAGTGAGGCCAAGTAAAGCAACAAGAGATATGCGGGGCAATTAAGGGCAGAAATTGTGGACAGCCATTATCACCGACATCCTGAAAAACATAAAGCATATATAAGAAGATTCTCTCAGTAACGGACCTGCACATCGTCCTGGGTAAGACGATAAACTGCACCCGCGTCCTAGGTAAGTGGAAAAACTACATCCGGCAGGAATGTGTTTGATAAGGAGGTTTTGAGGAGTATGGAACTACCTCTTAATTGCTAGTGTTCCCAGGTCCACCCTAACGCGGGGTGGTAGCACCTGTTAGGGTCCCAGCTATGGGCTAATAGTTAACCCCACGAAGGGGTCAAAACGGATTTTATATAGGTTTTAACACCAGGAATACATTTTTGTAAAAAATTATTACCAACAATGAATCTTTGGGGAAAAAAAATTATTACCAGCAATACATTTTTGAACAAATCTATTATCAGCAATAAAAATCTTTTCGGCATTAAATAACCCATTGAGGTTAATATGCCGTAAAACAAAACAACCAAACCAAACCGGACTTCCACAGTATTGAAAAGATGGGAAGGACAACGAGGATAGACGTGTGTAATCTCGGTGGCGCGGAGCGGGGGTGGAGAATATTGCAGTTTGATTTCGTTGCAGTTGTTGTTGTTGTTGTTGTAGATGAAGCTGCTGCTGTTGTTGTTGTTGTTATTGCTCATATGAAATGGCTGAGTGCTTTCTGGTCATATCTTGTATAGATTCTCCTGTCAAAATCTGAAATTTCATGGTGTATGGCGGAATAGCAACACTTCTAATTGTTAAGGCTCTTGTTCTGTGAAAAACGTAATTTCCCGAAACTCCGACATGTGGATACGGGTTTTGGTTTAAAAAAAATCAAGCAACAATTAAGAAAGGGTGTGTCTATTTAGGGGCTTGTCTAATGCGCAACAGGGTGTGAAACACTCCATGTGTAAGTGCTTAAGCCTGGTAAATCTCACTACGTACACGAGTGCTGCATAAAAATACACACATTTAATGATTATAAAGACTATATATATATATATATATATATATATATATATATATATATATATATAATTACAAAATGGAGAAAACAAAACGTGTTATCCATTAATTCGGAGAACGAGAACCGAAAGCTGTTCGGATATTTGCCGTGGATTTTTGTGAGTAGTTCTGTTTTAATAGACACATTATATAGAAATAACTACATCGAAGAAAACGGTGGAAACGTCTTACACCCCCCCCTCTCTCTCTCTCTCTCTCTCTCTCTCTCGCTCATATACGCACGCGTACACACACCCATTCATAATAGTTGGCCACTCGTATTCGGGGATACCCATATGTTAGGACGGCTAGCCAATCCCAATTGAAGACGTTCGCTCATGCACATTTGTGCCTGTTCAACACTCACAGAGACTACTTGTGGTTTATACTGCAACTATGTTAGGCGGAGCTTAGTTACAGTTTCTGGGAGAGAGCACATTATCTGGTGTGATCAACAGTGTGAATAAGGCCTGCACGTTAAAAGCCTCGGTCACGATGATTTGTTACTTCGTGCTATCACAACTATTGATAGTTTCTCAAATAGTTCTGTCTACCCAATGTCACTTACAAGGTTTAGGTCAGCCCCTGGTATGGGTTTTCAGGCTATTTCCAATGGCGCCGAAAGCTAAGATCGCCTCGCCCAGACAGATAACATCAAGAAGTCACTTTCCTGTCAAATCAGTCATGGTGAGATTTGAACTCGGATCTCATGATCAGAATTTGAGCGTTCTAGCCACTCGATCATATATAAACAATTTTTATTCAATAAAACAGACATTTAGTTTTCAAAACTTCAGACCCCACCTGCAACTGAGCAGATTTTAGTTACAGTTTCTGTGAGAGAGCGTGATCAACAATCTGAACACGGCCAGCACACTCAAACCCTCGGTCACTTGTGACTTCGTGCTAGCACAGATATCGACGGCTCCCAAGTGTTCCGTCTACCCAATTTCATTCACTAGGCTTGACTCAACCCGTGGTATGGTTTTCAGGCACTTTTGCCGCACGCTGAGATTGCCCCACTCCAGACCGATAGAATCAATGAGGCAGATTTTCTAAATAGAGTGCTTATTATTATAAAATCAACTATTAATAGTAAGTAAATAAGTAAAAACGTTCAAAGTTTTTTTGGCTGTCTTAGAGTTTTGTAGAGGTAAATATAGCCTGATCAGGTTTGGCTACAGCAGACCATCTTCATAAAGCAAGTTTCCATCTTCATAAAGCAAGTTTCCAATTACCTACTTAAGGAAGGTACATCTCTCTCTCTCTCTCTCTCTCTCTATCTATCTATCTATCTATCTATCTATCTATCTATCTATCTATCTATATATATATATATATATATATATATATATTAAAAATATGAGAGTTACCGCAAACGTTTTTGGTTGTAATTTGGATTTTTTTTTTAATATTATGCTTTATTTTACATAATTTTGCTACACGGGTTTCTGGTCTCGCCACCATCATCAGGCAAAGGGTAGAACTTCAAGAAAGTCATTTAAGTCACTAACACAGAGAAAGAGAATGTCTCATATCGAGAATATTTAACATCGAAAAACATAAACAAATTAATTATTTTTAATAATATGTGTAAATCTCCACCCTTTGCCTGATGACGGTCGCGAGATTTTAAAAAGTCCACATTACAACCAAAAACATTTGCGGTATCTCTCTTCATTTTAACATACACACTTTTCTCTCGTTGTAACTACTATAACCTCTTCCTTTTACGTATATATATATATATATATATATATATATATATATATATATATATATATATGTGTGTGTGTGTGTTGAAACTTGACTAATGCATGGAATAATAATGCAACACAAAATGTACTTAGAACAAAATGTATTGAAACAAGAAAGTGTTCACAATATTTACATATAGTCTTTTGTATATTCCTGGGAAGACCGTTCCTGGAATGTGTGTTGACTGAGTCGCAGTCGGGCAGAGTCTCTGGTTGAATCTCTCGATTCCTTCCCGGTACCAACCATATTTATATGGTCGGTACTGAACTATGCAAATTAGGTGGATCCTACCACAACAATATATATATATATATATATATATATATATATATATATATATATATATATATATATATGTGTGTGTGTGTGTTTGTGTGTGTGTGTGCTAGTTTGGTTTTCATATCCGTAATGTAAACAGGAAGTTTTGTAATTAACTATTTTTTAAATCCGACATTAATTGTTTAGGTACCATAATGAAAAAATATCCAAATTTGATAAAAACAAATTTTCATCGTTAAAATGTTTATGTTATTATTAAGGGGAAAGACCAACATACTTTTTTTTTATCTTATTAAATTTTTATCCTTTCTAGCACGTTCGAAATTTTGCTTAAAATTCTTGCTTTTCTTGCTTTTCAGCGGGTGAGCCAAAAATCAATATCAGGCTGTTTTTTTTTTAAAGTTTTTTTTTAATGTTAAAAACAAATTGTTTTAACACAATCTTTTTAACATTTTTTTTTTTTTTTTGGTTTTAAAAACACATTGTTTTGGAAATTCTTGCAAAAATCAAATAATTGTCAGATTTTAATGAAATATTCAAGTCAAATGAAATAAATTATTTTTGAAGATTTCTGTTTTTAGAAAATCTTGGTAAAATATATATTTTTACATCTGTTATCTTTACATCTGTTATCTTTACATCTGTTATCTCCACTTAATTTTATAAAATTTCGAGAAATTAAAATTCCAGCCTCTTTATAATTAATTAGTTAAAAGCAGGAATCATTGGAGAATTTAAATCCTCAGTTTGTTTTTGCAAGCAGAAACACCATTCACGAAAATCTGCTCTGAATAATATAATAAAAAAAATTAATTGTTTTTTATAAATAAGATACATTATGGACACCATTGTTATAAGAAAAAAAATTTCGATGAATAATGAATTTTTACATGAATTGTTTTCATTTTTCAAATTTTTTAATTCTTTTCGAATTCTGTATTACTTTTAAACCTTAGGTACTTTTTTGGAGGTACGTACTATAGCCGTTAATTTTACATGGGTAACCCGTGTTTGAGATCATATAACAGAAGTTCTATATTTCATAAAAGATTTAAAACACAGAGATAGCAACTCAAACACGCGTACCGACTAAAAAGAACCTTTATAATACAAAGAAATAATGTCGGATTAAAAAATCCATTTAAAATGTTTTTTATTTATATTTCGGTTATAAAATGAGATTAGCAGATAAAGATTCATGGATTAGCGACGAGGATTATGCATTTTTTCAATTAGTTAATTCACGCAGTTCTCCGTTTGTGAAATTCTGAAACGACTGATGTCTTTGGACATAATTTTTTTGGTAAGTCATTGAATATATATATATATATATATATATATATATATATATACGCATACACACATCACCTTCCCAGCAAACAATAAAACTGACAATATGACCAAAGAGAGAATTCTGAGACTCAGGAATCTCCCAGCCTCTGTTTTTTAAAAACAACTTGAAAGAGACCGTTTAACCAATTCATGAACTGACCAAAATTAACGATAAAGAAAAAAGCAAATCAAAATTACAACTAAATTTCAATTTCTTCAGAAATAGCCGTTCATTCCAATAGTTCACTGCTCCAGACAAACAGGATTTTTTTCTCCTGATGATGGCAATGCTGGCCGAAAACTAGTCGAGGAACCTAATTGGAATAATAAAACAAAAAAATAATAATACAGTGTAATAAATTTTGATATGTTAATATTTGTTATGGTTCAATACATACAATAATATTAATATGTGTCATGGGTCCTTACCTATAAATACAGAATGAACTCTTCCTAACACTATGTATACTACGCCTCTCAAGAGAGAGGGACGAATCGAGTCGAGCTCCAAACCAAACTGACAGTCATACTAACACCTTCCACATCTTGTATTATTATTTCGTGTAATATAACTTCGTTATTTCTACTCTTGTGTTCATGTTGTTCTTCATGATCCTAACCTGGACCATAACACTATGAAAGGATCCAATTGAAAGTAAGTAGACAAAACATGTCTAAATTATTAAACAAAACATGTCCCAATATCCCAGAATCTGAGAGCAGAGTTCATATCCTCACCAGATTTGTTTTGTTTTTTTACTTTCGTACTAATGTCATTGGGAACGGTAGGAATTCATCTCCTCTCCCCACTAGTGTGGGTTATATAAAAAAAGCAGACCTGGATCTCTCAACATGGGTGGTAGCTAGTCTCTGATTAGTAAAAAAAAAAACACAGATTTCGAAACCGTACAGAATTCAGGGGGGGAAACACCCTACTTAGTTTCCCAAGAAGGCATGACAATTCATAGATATAAAAGATGGAGACATCTTTGGAAGGTCATAATTACCTACGGCATGAACAGATATTGCACGTAAAATAAAAGATGAAAATATTATTAAGCAGTAATAAATGCTTCTTGAGAAGTACATTCTCCCTTTTACTCTTTTTGTCTATATATCTCTTTATGTATATAAATATGGAAACATTCAGATATTAATATATATATATATATATATATATATATATATATATATATATAAGACGATATGAATAAAAACAATGCGAAGAAAACTTCACGCTGAAACATTCGTTCTTTGATAAGCACATCAAAGTCAAATGTAGAATGTTATTGAGAAAAACCTGGATTTATACACAATTCCAAAGAAAACCAAGATGTAGACAAAAGAATTCTGCCTACCACACAGACACCACATTGGTTCTTGAAAATGGCCGACACCGTCGAAAGGAGATGAATAAAACTCTACCACAATATGAATGTCGGACAATTTATCCACAATTCCGAGCACAATTCTCAACACTTTATTAGAAAAAATTTCAAAAATACAGTAATACAGTAGAATACCTCATATCCGGAATCATGCATATCCGGAATCCCTCATATCCAGAATCTTGCATATCCGGAATCCCTCATATCCGGAATCCTTCATATCCCGAATCATGCATATCCAGAATCCCTCATATCCGGAATCCCTTATATCCCGAATCATGCATATTCGGAATCCCTCATATCCGGAATCCCGCATATCCTGAATCATGCATATCCGGAATCCTGCATATCCGGAATCCCTCTTATCCGGAATCCCTCATATCCAGAATCCTGCATGTCCGGAATCCCTCATATCTGGAATCCCTCATATCCGGGATACCTCTTATCCGGAATCCCTCATATCTGGAATCCTGCATATCCGAACATGATTTTGATGCGTATATTTGAACTATTTGGGTCATATGTAAATGATCTGAAATTTCTGTTTTTCAGGAAATTTACTTTGGATAATTGCTTATGCTTATTTCACGCTAATGGCTTGTATTGGTCCAAAGGATGATAGGAATAAGAGGAAAGGATGACAACGAGACACATCTGCAACAAGATATATGATTACGAGATGCAGGATTGTGATGAAACCTGGACTGAAATTTAAAAGGTCATTGAAAAGATTGTCAGTTTTATGGAAAGAAAGCAAGCACTCAGCTATGACCGTTGCAATAAAGCACCCAGAGTTAAAAAGTGTCTTTCGTTTAAAAAAATTCAAAAACAAAAGCAAAACGAAATGCGGAAAAAGTTGAGAATGAAATTATAAGAGAAAGAATCATCATGCAACAGCGATTAAAAAATCCTCGTTACATTATTTGTTTTGCATACGTGGCATAATTAATTTATTCCTTAACATTAAATAATTTATTTCTTTTTCCTTAAAATCAATGCCATTATATTTCACTCACCACTAGTTTATTTTGTTTATTGTAAAACATTGAAAATAAATATTAAACCTGATTTCATTTCTTTTATTTTAATCTAAATATAAACCCTCATATCTGGACTTGGTAACCAATTCCTAATATCCGGAAGGCCCCATATCCGGAATCCCTCATATCCGGATATTGTAACCAATTCCTCATATCCGGAAGGCCTTCTTAGTCCGGTTGTCAGGGATCTACTCTAAATTAAAGAGTCAGACCTTATCGGTTCTTTTTAATCATTTATTTTTCTTGGATTAAACATAGGAAAAATATCCAGAAAACTCACACACAAGCACCCTCGCTATCATGCACTCTCCACAAGATATTCAACAAGTACAAATCAGCTACAGTTACACCAAGGACATGACACAAATAATAAAAAACAGTACACAAAAAACAACCAACAAGCCACCCGCACAAATCAAACCAACTTGTAACTGCAAAGCAAACCACAAATGTCCCTTACATGGCAATTGCTTGCAAAACTATGTAATATACCACGCCACTATAAAATCAGCAGATAACGAAATATATATATATATATATATATATATATATATATATATATATATATATATATATATATATACTTAAGAGTAACTGAAGGAACCTGGATAGAGAAACAACGCACACAAAACATCCTTGACAAATGATAAATATGCGAACAGCACAATGCTTTCGAAACATAAGTGGAAAATAAAAAAACAAAAACCAAATCACGCCAAAAATATCATGGAAAATAAGGAAAACAGCATCAACCTACAACAAATAAATCCTAAATTTGTAAAATCTGTCTGGAAGAGAAAATAGCTATAATTACCTTCCCAGACAAACACAAACTACTAAACAAACGATCAGAATTCATCTCAAAATGCAGACAATAATATTGCTGATTCTTCTTTGGATTTTATCAAGGATCTCTAGACATATAGCGGGAGTACCATAGCTTAGAGTACTGTTCTAACGGTTCTCTATGTTCAAAAGTGGGAATATTGAACTGGAAAACCAAGAAGGTATATTTCCAGAAAGCCAGTAGTCATTTATGACTACAAAATCGAAATGCTGCTAAAAATAATCCAATTTACAAGATACAGGACATCGCAGAGATGCTCCACATATCTCATATGAGCGCTGTAATGCAGTTGAAAACACTTAGATACGTGAATCATTACGATTTCTGGGTGCCTTTCGACACAACGGAAAATTGAAATGGATTTTTATCGGCGATTATCGGCTCAAACACTACAATATATATATATATATATATATATATATATATATATATATATTTAAAGATATTTTTGTAGGTACAAAATTTAATCACAGAAATAAAAGTGTGAAGATTAATATTATTAAACATATTAAAAGCGAAGCAATCGGATTTTTTCCTGCACTTCAGGCTACTACGGGAGTTTTAACTCAAATTAAAAACACTAGAAAATGTGCAATGAAAAGGAAATGGCAGTGGGTGAAAAATGATCACAAGAGGCTACATTCAAATATATATATATATATATATATATATATATATATATATATATATATATATATATATATATACGATTAAAGACAAAGAAAAGTAGATACTTTACATTAAAGACGAAGAAAAGTAGATACTTTACAAAAATACGAAATGGAAAATATACCGGCCAAAACGCCAAAAGCCCGTTTGCTGTTGTAAATTTAGATGCTGTGTGGGATTGGAAGAGCTTTGAGCATTGCGAACTCATTCTGCAAAATCGAACATTCGGACGAGTACAGTTTGCAGTAGGCCGGTTGAATGCAGCAGTCGAAGAAAAGCGTCCGGAACTGGGCAAAAAGTAGCGGCAGATTGTACATCCATTTGCTATCCGACAGAAATTTATACAGCTTAGTTCAGATGTCTGAATACACCCACTGTATACATCTGACCTTGCACTTTCGGATTACCACTGATTTCAATATCTACAAAATCATTTTAATGGGAAGGAATTCAATTCTTTGGGGGCCTTTAAAAATCATGAGGATGAGGACAATAGTCCGAATAATGTAAATAGTGGACATAATACCTCATCTCAGAAATATAGACAGATACTGAAAGGCCGAAACGTTGAAATAAATATGGCGACAAAGATGAGGACAATAGTCCGAATAATGTAAATAGTGTACATAATACTTCATCTCAGAAATATAGACAGATACTGAAAGGCCGAAACGTTATAATAAATATGGCGACAAAGATGATTACAATAGTCCGAATAATGTAAATAGTGTACATAATACTTCATCTCAGAAATATAGACAGATACTGAAAGGCCGAAACGTTGTAATAAATATGGCGACGAAGATGAGGACAACAATCCGAATAATGTAAATAGTGTACATAATACCTCATCTGAGAAATATAGACAGATATTGAAAGGCCGAAACGTTGTAATAAATATGGCGACAAAGATGAGGACAATAGTCCGAATAATGTAAATAGTGGACATAATACCTCATCTCAGAAATATAGACAGATACTGAAAAGCCGAAACGTTGTAATAAATATGGCGACAAAGATGATTACAATAGTCCGAATAATGTAAATAGTGTACATAATACATCATCTCAGAAATATAGACAGATACTGAAAGGCCGAAACGTTGTAATAAATATGGCGACAAAGATGATTACAATAGTCCGAATAATGTAAATAGTGTCAACAAAGCAATTTCCAAAGGAGAGGATTGATTTTTTTTTATGTATTACTCCGATAGATTTTTATTTCTCAAACTTCATTTCCATGGATACTCGTATTTGAGTAGACGCTCCGTTTATTTATTAAGCAGTATATTTATTTATTTATTTATTTATTTTCGTCTACCAGCTTGAGTGTGTGTACACGCGGTGAGTGACTAAAAACTTCTTATATCGAGCTAAAAGCCGCTTCCCCCGCAACATTTGATGTATTGTCCTTTTTTTTTATCTGATTTCGTGAACTGGGTAGGGCCGAGAATAATTCAGCACGCCCTCTTATATATAAAAAAAAAACTCCTCTTTCAGTCCGTCCGATTTATCTGTTTATCTCCTCCACATTTAAGTTTTTCCTTCTTTTGTCATTACTTTTTCGATTCAATATCTCCCCTCTTTTAAAACTCTTACTTGACTAACCCCACTCCCATTCCTTTCCTATCTCCCTTTTTTTTATTCTTTCATTCATTTCTTCTTCTTCTTCTTCTTCTTCTTCTCCTCCTCTTTCCGATTATTATTATTATTATTGGCAGAATGTAGTCAGTTTTACAAACGGTTGTTATCTATAAATAGAAGCACATCTGGAAATGGTTTCGCTACAAGAACGAGGCAAATGGTTTCCGCCTTTCTTTTTCCTCCATTTTATTGACAAGACATTTTTTTTTTTATAATTGCACCTTTAATTCTTTTTTTTTATTTTTTTGGTTGTTGCTACTTTAATGTTATTTTACATTTCTTAATCAAATTAAAAGGAATTTAATTATTTTTATATTCATCTTAGAAAACAAAATAAAATCCTCGCGTCATTCTTATCAACAATTACTGATAATTTCAATACTGTATTTAAGTTTTTGCAAGCAAACCTCGCCAACGTTAGATGAAATCCAAGATCTTACACCAGGGATACGGATGCTTCCTATGCTTACCTTATTTGCCATAATATTCTCAGCTTATAGAAATACATAAAAAATTATTTTACTATAAGAATTAGATAAAAAATTATTTACCACAGAATTACATAAAAAAAAAATATTTTACTATACGAATACATAAAAAATTATTTACTATAGAAATACATAAATATATTTGGTTTAGGAATACATAAGAAATTATGTTACTAGAGAATTTACATAAAAAATTATTTACTATAGGATTACATAAAAAAATATTGACTATAGAAATACATAAAAATATTTTACTATAGGAATACATAAAAAATTTACTATAGATGTATGCATAAAAATTATTTGCTATAGCAATACATTAAAATTATTTTACTATAGAATACATAAAATTTATTTACTATTGATTTACATAAAAAAACATTTACTATAGGAATATATGAAAATATTTTACTATAGGAATACATAAAAAATTTACTATAGAAATACATAAAAAATATTTGCTATAGAAATACATCAAAAATTATTTTACTCTAAAAATACATAAAAAATGATTTTATTATTGACACACATTGCTAGACCAACTATAAATCTGTTTGGTTCCTTTGAAAAGCAGTTTATGACACAAAATGATGAGGTAAAAATATTATCAGTTTCATTATTAATTAAACATATTTTAATTTGTATTTGCAATACAAGTCATTATAATAATTATTATTACTCACATTATACAATATTAGATCAAACGCAATAAGAAATTAATTAAAAAAAAGAATGGAATAGCAAACTGATATCACACTAAAGACTTTTCCATTCAAGTAATAGTATCCCCAGAGTGACAATTTATACCAATTTTAATATTTTACCATATTAGAATTTTCAAAGGTAAAGATTATTAAAAAAAAAAAAAAAAGCAAAGAAAAGAAAACTAACAGCAATCGTCTGCTTTGAGAGATTCCTATTTATTGAAATAACATGAAATATCGATTCCTCCTTTTTGTGCATGTTGTGTCATCCTTTTCTAGGTATTTTTTCAAAATAATAGTAATATCTTTATTATACATAATTGATTCACCTTTATATTTATTTTAAAATACGTAACGGCGGTAAACCAGCATTGCGTCTGTTTATTTAATTACCATCATGTCATGTGACGCAATTTTCCAACCATGCAGATTGTTTTACAATGAGGCATTCATATAGCCTCTTCACCTATCCAGGCAGGTAATGTTAAAAAATAACGCACAGATTTAACACAGAAGTTTATTTATTTTCACCATCAATTGTTGAGACAGTTTAAAATATTTTCCCTCAATTGTTAAAACACAAGTTAAAATCATTTATTTATCATCAGTTATTAAAAGGAATATAGAAGTCTCGGAATATTTTAAGCACTTTAAGCATAACAGTTTCTTCAGATAAAAAAAGATTGCCCTTGGTCATGGTTCTCTTGCCAATTTATTTCAGGTGCACACACTGAAGACAACTATCACAGACAACAGAATCCATGTTCTTCAAATCCTGTCAACAGCTCACACAACCACTTCGCTGCCGAACTCAAATATATTTTTAATTCTAAAACTCTGTATTTACCAGCAAAACAGCATTGGTATTTATTTTACCGAGAACGGCAAAATAGCGTTCGCGTCTATTTTACTGTGAGCGGCAGAATGATCTTGGTGTCTACTGTACTGTCAGCGGCAGAATAGCCTTGGTGTCTACTTTACTGTGAGCGGCAGAACTGTCTTAGTGTCTACTTTACCAATACCGATAGAATAGCCTTGGTGTCTACTTTACCGATACCGGCAGAATTTTCTTAGCGTCTATTTTACTGGACCGGCAAAATAACCTTGGCGTCTATTTTACGGAAACAATATTATTATTGTTTAATAAAGGTATACTGCAAGTCATTTTAAAGTTATCGAAATTATTTTACTCTATAATTAATGGGTTATAAACTGTTTTCCTGTGTAAATGAATTGCAATTTTATTTACAAATTAAATTGCAATTAAAATTTAAATTATATAAATAGTTGAACTAATTAAAAATTTATGTTAAATTTAGCTGTTACAAATTCTAAAAAGTCAGTGCGCATTCTACACGAAATATTTTTCTATGAGTATTTCTTGCCGAAAATTCTGGGATTGTTTTTACTAAGTTGTTCATGCAATAGAAGGCCCAAGAACCACTCAGAGTAGATGGTTACTGAATGTTGCTGAATGTAAGAGGTTGGGGATATATAGGAGAGATAGAGTTAAGATGGTAGAGATCGCGGAAGTGAATCTCTTTCCACGAAATAAAAAGTTCTTAAGAGAAAAGCTGCCTGTGTAGAACTTCTTCCTTGCTAATGGAATACGAAAGACATGCAAAGGCGGGACGCTCAGAACTAGTAAAACTGAGAAATGTAGCACGTCTGAATATTTGCCCTGCATATCGCGAAAGAGTAAGCATTTTTGGTCTATGGGAAAAGGGTGGTGGGGTGGAAAATGTGTATGATATATATATATATATATATATATATATATATATATATATATATGAAGGACACGAATAGCTACCTTACGTTTTGTCCCCCCAGGCTCATACACGTACGCATACACACGTACACACAAACATACACACGCATACAGATAGACAACGTCTGCCTATATCTCTGAGATGAGGTATTATGATTACTTACATTATTTACATTATTCGAACTGTTATCCTCACCTTCATTGCCATATTCAGAACGTTTTGGCCGTTTACGCTCCGACCTTCTTCAGGTGAATGAAATAAAGCGTTCGGCTCGAAATTCCAATCACCTGAAGAAGGCCGGAGCATACAATGGCCGAAACGTTGAGAATGTGGCAATGAGAATCAAGATAGCAGTCCGAATAATGCAAATAACGTAAGACAAACAACGTGTTTGACAGACTCCATAAAACCGACCGCAGTGACAAATAAACCCCATCACTCGATATAAGCGGACGGGGGTAGTGGGTTTTTGACCTCATTTGCAATGAGATTTTCTTTCTTCGTAATTAAACCGAGATATATAATAAACTTTGACATCTCTTTTTTTGTGTTTTAACATTTGATGATGGAAAAGATTTTAAATTGTCTGAACTATTGATGGCAAAAATAAACTTCTGTGTTAAATCTGTATGTTATTTTTTTAATATCAACTGCCCGGATAGGTGAAGAGGCTATGTGAATGCGTCATTGTAAAACATAATCTGTATGGTTGGAAAATTGTGTCACATAAATTGATGGTAATTAAATAAACAGACGCAATGCTGGTTTGCCGCCGTTACGTATTTTGAAATAAATATGAAGGTGAATTAAGTCTATGGGAAAATGGTTGTAGGGTGGAAGATACGTATTATATACGAGTGCACGAATAACTAGCGTACATTTTCTCGCCACAGGCCTACACACGCACACAAACACAGACGCACGTACGCATACGTCCGCACATGGATCCAGACACACGCATACGCCCGCACACGCCCACCAACTTACACGGATACAGGTACACAACGTGTTTGATAGGCTCTATAAATCGACCGCAATGACAAATAAACACCATCACGGGGGGTTCATGTAATGGTTAACAAGCTTGTCTCGCTAGAACAATTACAACTGAGGAGTAAGTTCGATCCTCACTGGATGCCCCATATTTTCAGCCTTGTGCCACAACTAAACTACGCTTAGAAAATCACTATGTGGGCACCTCTAGATGGTGTAATGGTTAACAAGCTTGTCTCGCTAGAACAATTGCAACTGAGGAGTAAGTTCGATCCTCACTGGATGCCCCATATTTTCAGCCTTGTGCCACAACTAAGCTACGCTTAGAAAATCACTATGTGGGCACCTCTAGATGGTGTAATGGTTAACAAGCTTGTCTCGCTAGAACAATTACGAATGAGTAGTGAGTTGGATCCTCACTGGGTGCCCCAAACTTTCGGCCTTGTGCCGCATCTAAGCTACGCTTGGAAAATCACTATAAGCGAACGGGGTAGTGGGTGTTTGACCTCATTTGTAATGAGTTGTTCTTTCTTCGTAATTAAACGGAGATATATAATAAACTTTGACCTCTCTTGTTTTCTTCCAAACAGACATTTCGAATTTAGGATTCCGTTGTTAAAACAACTAATGAGAATTTTGACATTTTTAGAGTGCAAAAAAAGTTTGTATCTGTTAACAATAACACATTTAAAAAAAAAAAAAAAAAAAAAAAAACATATTTCGATTGGCATTTAATTTTTCGTCTCTGATGCTACTTGGATTTTACTATAAACAATAATTTCCATGCCTGAGGATGACTGAATGTACTGTTGAAAGTACTTGCAGATTAAAAAAAGACCTTATACAGCTTGTAGTTATTAAAAACAAGGATAATAACATTCATTGAGAGTTTCGTAGATTAATGCAACTTTACAATTTTGTTTGCGAAATGATTTCGCCATTTTATATCATCAACTTTACTAATCTACTTTTTGTATGAATGATTCATTGTAATATAAATTGAACTACACCACATATTTGATTCAATGACAATGCAGATACCTGCGTTGTACGGGAAGGATTCAAATGTGTTTGCGATATTTAATGTACGCTCTCACTCACAATTAAGACATGTAAATAATACATGTCTTTCACTCAGTCTGAACAACTCCCTACCCTTGGCTGAGCAATAAAATTACAAACAAAAAGAAACCAGTTTTGTTTTGTAAACACTTGAAAATAAGATACTTCCAAAATGTTATTGAAATTCTTCCAGAAAAAAATAGAATTATTATATCAGTTCTCCAATATGGCTGTGAATGTTGAACCATCTCTCAGATGATGAAGAGATTTGAAGCAACAGAAATGTGGTACTACAGAAGGATGCTGAGAATGTCATGGACTGAACATGTGAGCAACAATGAAGTCGTAGAGAAAATGTAAAGCAAAAAGACACTTTTACTTAAAATCAGTAAGAGACAATTGAAAATTTGTAGGGTACATAATGAAGAAGGAGGGCTTGGAAAATTTGATACAGGACATATTGAAGACTAGAGGGACAGCGGAAAATATAGCATAAAATCCTTAGCTAGTTTGCATAAATGGCTAGTAGAACAGTATCTAAGAGAGAAATAGATCAAATTTTATTAAGATCTACAAAGGATAGGAAATTTTGAACACAGTACATAGAAGAAAAATCATATTTAGTGTCGTATGTGTTTCTCAATGTCTCTCAATTAATACAAATATCTTCTTTTTTTTAATCTTTTTAAAATAAATATGGAGTTTGGGAGACTCATTCTTTCCTTCTTTCTTTTGTGTTGTATTTCTTTCTTTCTTGTTTTTCTTTCTTTCTTTTTGCTTGTTCTTTATTGTTTCTATTTCAATTTTTTATTTCTTGCTTTCTTTCTTTCTTTGCTGTTTTTCTTTCTTTCGTTGTTGTTTTTCTTTCAATCTTTCTTTTTTTATTGCTGTTTTTCTTTCTTTCATTGTTTTTCTTTCTTTCAATCTTTCTTTCTTTTACTCTTTCTTTCTTTGCTGTTTTTCTTTGTCTTTTCATTTCTTTATTTGCTATTCTTAGTTTTTCTTTTTCATTTATGTTTGGCTTTCTTCTTTCCATCTTTCATTGTCTTATAATTTGCTTTCTTTTACCATTGATTTCGTTCTTTCTCCTTTTCTTTCTTCTTTAATTTTTCCTTTTTTTTTTTCTTTGGTCACTTTCTTTCTTTCCTTCTTTTTTGTTTCATTTTCTTTCTTTTTCTGTCTTTCTTTTTTCGTTCATTTTCTTCCTTTTTTTCTTTTTCTCCTTTCTTTCATTAATTTCTTTCTTTCTTCCCTTCTTTCTTTCTTACCTTCTTTCTTTATTTCCTTCTTTCTTTCGTTCTTTCATTCCTTCTTTCTTTCCTTTTTTCTTTCTTTCTTTCCTTCTTTCCTTCCTTCTTTCCTTCTTTATTTCCTTCTTTCTTTCCTTCATTCTTTCGTTATTTCTTTCCTTCTTTCTTTCTTTCCTTCTTTCCTTTGTTCTTTTTTCTTTCTTTCCGTCTTTCTTTTTTTCGTTCTTTCTTTGTTTCTTTGTTTTTTCTTTCTTTCCTTCTTTCTTTCTTTCCTTCTTACTTTCCTTCTTTCTTTCTTTCCTTCTTTCTTTCCTTCTTTCTTTCCTTCTTTCTTTTTTCTTTCCTTCTTTCTTTTTTCTTTCTTTCTATCTTTCCTTCTTTCTTTCTTTCTTTCCTTCTTTCTTTTTTTCTTTCTTTCCTTTTTTCCTTCTTTCTTTCCTTCTTTCTTTTTTTCTTTCTTTCCTTCTTTCTTTCCTTCTTTATTTCCTTCGTTATTTCTTTCCTTGTTTCTTTCCTTCTTTCCTTTTTCATTCTTTCCTTTGCACTTTTTTCTTTCTTTCCTTTTTTCTTTTTTCGTTCGTTCTTTCTTTCCTTCGTTCTTTCTTTCTTTTTCTTTCTCCCCTTCTTTCCTTCTTTCTTTCTTTCTTTCTTTCCTTCTTTCTTTCTTTCTTTCTTTTTTCTTTTTTCCTTCTTTCTTTCTTTCTTTCTTTCTTTCTTTCTTCGATCCAAAGTCCCTTATATCATTTTTATTCACTTTTCTCCTTTTCCTCTTTCAGCCGACGCCTTTCACCCTCTTTCTTTTCCCCGTTTGTCTTCTTTCAACAGCATTATTATTCTCTTTCACACTTCTTCATTCTACCTTCATTCCTCCTCTCTTTCTCTTTCCTTCTCATTTTTCGTTATCTTCTTTTTTTTCCAATTTTCATTTCAAAAGCTTTGGCGAAACGAAAGAAACACAAAGAAACCAAAAAATACATTGGAAAGTTTGTCACTGACGGAAGAATTTCCCATAATTCTTTTGCCGATTTAACCAAACCGGAATTTACTCACCGTTCTCAATTTCCGTTTTCTCCATCTTGTACTGATCGAATATCCGTTTTATTCTTGTTCAATACCCCCACCCGCATTTCACCCGTTACTCACAACCGATTGATTCCTCTCGAAACGAGTGAGCTCTACGTTGCTTTTAATGCAAAGAAGGCCACCACAAAATCTGAAAAGAAAATTATCTTATTTGAAGTCATATAAGACGCACGGGCATATAATTATTTACCCGCTGTACCACACAACAAGATGTGGCACAAGGCCGAGTTTAAAGTGGGGGTATCCGATCCCGTAGGCTCGGGCAAAATTTCCCTGTAGAAAACGTAAAAACGGAGTCAGTTTCCCGAGACGAGACTCTGCCCTTCGGCAGAGACTCGTCTGGGGGATACCCTCTGACATATTCTTTTTCATATAAGTTCATCCCAGGCGCAGGTTGTTACTGAGGGGTAAAGAATTTAAAGAAAAGAAAATCATTTTTAAGACGAGAGGACAATAAATGAACGGGTTTTTAAGAAGGCAGAAGATAACGATTGAAACGCAATTAAATTTTTGAACGTCAGACTTCTGCAGTGTATTTAACAAATAGGATTTTATCCATTTTGTATATATTGGTTTTAGGATAAATAATGTGCAGAGTAAAGTGTCAGACGACAGGAAGTTGAGTAATGATCACGTGATATAATACAACAAATAGAAAGCAAAATATCGAAAAAGGGCTCCGCAAGGGAGAGAAGGAACTGCTAGTAAGGGACCTACGGTTATATCACGCAATTTCAACCGTAAAATAAGGACACCTACCTGCCAATGTCGTACTGCGCTTAAATTCAAAAAGTTGGGCAGCCAAAGAGGCAAGCTGATCAGCGCAATTGCCATGATCATATTTATAGAAAAGACACAGGGAAACTATGTTACACCTGTGGGAGAGCCGAGATGCCAGACCAGGACCGATAACATTGCAGATTCTTCTTTGGATTTTATCAAGAATCTCTAAACACATAGCAGAAACACCAGACCTGATGTGAAAGCAGAATTCAATTGTATGATTTTTTATTTTATGTTAAATATTCAGGAAGTTTGCTTAGTACATTATAAATTACTACAAAATCGCGAGGGTAGGCTGAAAATCGCGAGTGTAGGCTGAAAGGGTCAGAGGATGATTATAAAGGAGTGATGCTAGAGTTGTGAAATCTTAGACGCATTAATTTCAACTCTTCTTATTTATAACTGCGTTATTTCTTTCTAGGTACGAGGGAGGGCTGAAAAGTTCATAGGCTGACTATGAAGCAATGATACTAGAATTGTGAAATCTAGCATGCATTCATTTCAAGTCATTGTTTCTTCCCGGGTATAATGATGGGCTGAAAGGTTCATAGGCTGACTATGAAGGAGTGATACCAGAGCTGTGAAATATTGCGTGCTTTCATTTCAACTCCTATTATTAATAACTGCATTCTTTATTTCCAGGTACGATGGTGGGAGGTAAAGTTCATAGACTGATTATGAAGGAGTGACGCTGGAGCAGTGAAATCGTGCGCTCATAGATTTAAACACTTCTTATTCATAACTGCATTGTTTCTTTCCCGGTATAAGGGTGGGCTGAAAAGTTCATAGAGTTTTAAGAGAAGATATGAAATGTAATAATAGTAATACTACCCAAATAAAGGAGAAAGTAAGAAAAGAATCCTACAGGGGTGTGCGTCCGGTGTTAAATATCGAGTAGAATTCACAAAAGAGAATGTCATCCTTAAACACTGGCTGTCCCTTTGTTGCAATACAGTTTCAACAGCCTTAATTGGACCATAGCTGATATTTAAGCAAAGGGATGTTAAAACGAGAATGCATCTCACTTGACACCGCACGCATCATGTATCATACTACAGCTGATATTGACCGTCTGCATGTGCCCAGACCCAAAGGAAGCAGAGTATTAGTTCAACAAGAACTGTTTTACAAACCGACAACAATCGGTCTTCAAAGACGTATCGAGACTGCAGAAGGCTGGATAATGATCTCTGTCAAAGTACATGAAATAAATGTGAAACTTTATTCAGTAATGAAAAGACAACAGATTAACACGGGAATTTCAAGCAAGCGAAGGAGCGCAAATAAATCATACTACACCAACTGCATTGTTAAAGAACCGAAAAAAAGAAAACAAAAGCAATGTACCAAATGTAAAAAAGGTGGCAAGATAATCTTCTTCATTGTCAATATTCTGACAGGGTACCAAATAGCTGATGATGAAAAACCTCGTATCCATCAGTTCTTATGTAGGTCTAAAAGCTGAAAGCGAAGGTTTTATTCTTGGTGCCCAGGACCCAATGCTTGCTAACTTGAAATGACCAAGCACACATACTGTAAAAATTTGTTAACGTGAAATGCAGATTCTGTGATAAATAAAAATTGTACAATACTTGAATTTTTTCACCCCAAGTAAGGCGGGAAGCCACTAGCACGCAAGTGGTTACAGAAGATTTGGAGCGAGTGCAAATAGGAGTGTTAGAGGAAAGGATGAAGAGAAGGATAGGGGATAGATCAAGGGATCTGGAGACATCGATTGACATTACATTTGAATAATTGGAAATTACAGCTATCAGGAAAACAGGAAAAGGAGAGGGCGTTCCACAGTCGAGAGTTGCGAGACATGAAGCTATTGGAGTAGAAGAGACGACTCCATTTAACAATTTCGACAGTGAAAGGGTGAGCGAGATGCCAACCTAGCAGAACGCTTAAATTCATGAAGTCTGGGAACCAGCGAAAGCAGCTAATCGGAGCAGTTATCATGAAAGTATTTGTAAAAAAGACAGAGGTAGGCGACTGAACGTTCGTGAGAGAGCGGCTGCAGACGAGATGACAGAACAGGGACAATTGCATATCCGTCTCTGGATTTTATCAAGGACCTTGAGACAAACAGAAGGGGCTCCAGACCATATATGGCAGCAATACTCCATGCAAGGGAAATCGATTAACGAAAAACCGTTTTCCTCGTTAGGATTTACACGAAACGATTTTGATAGCAACTATAAATAACGTTTATTGTTATAAGAAATAATGTCCGATAAAAATTCCTTTCAATATATATATATATATATATATATATATATATATATGAAAGTGTTTTCTATGTACAGAGTGCGATGGGTAAATTGTCGCCATTTCAGGTATTTTTTTTTAAATTTCGTGCATGCGCATTCTTTGGTTTTGAATTTTTTCGGCTGCACACTATAGTAGAGTACCCACCATCTATGAGAAAAAGAGCACCATGACGCAATTCACTCTACCAGAAATTTGGAAACAGCATGCATTTTCACCCGAAGTTCCGATACGAATATTTCAGAGTTTTTGGATGTTAGTCTGATGACAGTGTAAAGGATTCGGAAAGAGTTGGCTGAGTCTAATGGTGATTACGAACGTGATTGGAGTGATCACAAGAGATAGTGACATTATGTTTCCATTCATCTTCCTACAGAGTCTCAGACTTGACACGGAGGCATTTATTAAGTACCTTGAGAAGGTAGTTCTGCTCTGGCTCAAGAGGGTGGGTAGTGGAAGACCCTATATCTGACTGCATCATGCCACACAAGCCGGAGAACCAAGTCATGGCTGTCAGAAAATTTCTGCGACTAAATCAACCCTTACATCTGAACACCTAACTCCCCAGACTGCACCCCCTTGGTTATTATGTGTGGGACGAAGTTGAGCGAGAGATCAACAAAACTCCTTATAACACCAAAGATGAACTGAAGACAAGGATTATGACAGCATTCACCAACTTAAACAAGAGGACAGTCCAGAAGAGATGCAGAAGATTTTAAAGTCGACTGGAGTCCGTGGTTGAGACAATGGTGATTTTATTGAATAAATGTACTCCTTACTATTTCCAGGATTTTTTGTTTAATTTTGTAAATATATATATTAAAATGAGATGTCAATGTTATTTTCATTTTTGCATCATTTTGACAACAATTTATCCATCGCACCATGTATATTTTTTCTTTAGGTAAGTATTGTGGGATTCACATTCTTAATGGTCATAAGTAGAAATCTATAATTATTCCCGGTTTGATTTTATTACAGTGGTGGGAATAAAAATTGATTAGGTCATTCTTGTTAGTCGTTGTCCTTTGAGTTTCATATGAAAACTACGAACAAGAATAACCTGTTCAATTTTTACTCCCGTCACTGAAATAAAATCAAACCGGGAATAATTATAGAATTCTACTTATGAGCCTTCAGAAATATTCATAGGAAACACTTTCAAAAATCTCCACTATCCTTATCATATACTGTGTATATCGGCAGCAATCCCTCTTTCATACATGTTGCGTTAAAGAAAACTGACAAAGTACTGCGATAAAGGTTTTTACTCAATTTTTATTTGGGTTCGTACGAGTGTTTTCATTTCTGAACATAAAGTGTGTCAAAACTGTCCAAAAGTTCTGCATATCCGAGCGCTTTCGGCCATTCTTTTAGCCATTATTAATGATTTTATTTTTTTTTTAATTTTCAACTGAATGAATAATTTTTATGTATGTATCTGAAGTTATAGAAATGTTTTATTTTCCAAACACGGTGAGCACAATGTGGCCGTGTTCATAGTTAATGTTCATGTTGCCTTTTTCTTTCAGATTATTAGCACTTATTTTCAATCTTTTTTTTTTACATATGGGAGAGTACTTGTATTTTCTACGAGTATATTGCAGCCTGAGTTCGGTAGGTTTCCGTGTGCGTATATATGTGTCCTATTTGAACTCTCGCCAGATAGGTGT